>CAIGRT010177834.1:0-19394 GCA_903798405.1 Fraxinus platypoda
TGTTATT
Organism: Fraxinus platypoda; assembly: GCA_903798405.1. Lineage (NCBI taxonomy): Eukaryota > Viridiplantae > Streptophyta > Magnoliopsida > Lamiales > Oleaceae > Fraxinus > Fraxinus platypoda. The sequence continues at coordinate 8 of CAIGRT010177834.1, forward strand.
AGTATTAGTATCTACTTTCATGTGTATTTATGTAGTATTATTCTAAATGTTAAAAAAATTTAATTATAGTACGGAACCGAACAGAACCGAACTCGAACCCGAACGGTTCCAGAATTATATCTGGAATCGACGGTTCCATTTACTAAATACCCGAAAATTTCTGGAACCGAAAAAAATCGAACCGAACCGACCCGTGCCCAGCCCCTACGTATACTATCCCAAACATGCTATTGAAGAGACGGCTCGAGGTTCACGAGGTGTTGCGGGTGGAGCGACTACCATATTGTGAGTTGGAGGAATGGAACGATTACGATAGCTAGATATTGTTAAGTGAAGCTTTAGACATGTGTAAGAACCTATTTGCTCTTTAGACGTGGACATAAGTCTATTTATTTTCTCTTCTGAATCAACGAGATATTATTCCTTCATATTTTTATTTACGTGGGAGATTAGTATCATATTGTCGTGGAACTGTAACCCCCAAGCATGTTACAAATGTAACTGTTAGTTCTATATCGAAATTAAAGATAAATGACGTAATTACAACTAAATCAAAGCTATTATTTACCATTTAAAAATCCCGCCATAATGTCATTTTAAGGACTTTTTGTCTCAAGCTATCAAAATCACACAATTAATTACAGTAAAAAAGGAAGAATTATTAAGCAAATCAATTAAATAACTACTGATATTTTAAAAACACGTGGATCTCAAAATAACCAGTAATATATACCCTAGTAAATGTTGAAAAATGCTAAACGAACCGAGCCGGTGACCGCGGGGATGACCGCACCCTCACAGCCGAGGCGCGGGTCCCACGTGAATAAAATAATCCCGACCCCCCATGTGTGGGTGTGCGATCAACTCCGAGGGCATCCATGCGGTTCGTCTAGCATGGTTCTCGTGTCCAATACCACTAAAAAACGACCCGCGCCGGTGACCTCGGGGTTGACCGCACACTCACAGCCAAGGCGCGGGTCCCACGTGAATAAAATAATCCCGACCCCCCATGTGAGTGTGTGCGGTCACCCGTTCGGTCATTGTAGCACGGCTCTTAAATGTTCATTTGTTGTTGACTTTGTATGTATTTCAATATCATTATCTCAACCACCTTAACTTTTAAAAGACTTCAATGTTTTACTAAAGCTTCATGTGTAAGTACGAGGAAATGTCTGGTCGTTTACTTCAATTCTTTGTAGTCTGAGTACATGAAAATTTATTAACAGCAATGGTCACCAACTTTTGACCTTCGTGGCTACTCCGTTCCCAACCTTTGTTTCGTAACATTTCTATCCTCAACCTTTGAATAATTTGAGGTTTGTCCTAAAGGAAAAAAGGCACGGTTCTCTTTTATTAACAAGCTAAATTATTATTAAAATGACATTTCTGTTAAGGGATAAAATCTCACATCGAATAAAGATGAAAATATAGACCAATTTATAAGAATTTGAGCTACTCCTCTTAATAAGGTTGAATGAAATCTCAAATCTTAACATGGTATCAGAACTTGTTAAGCTCTAACGAACAATTCAATTCGATTAAAATTCAAAAAAAATTAAGCACATGAATTTCAAGATTGATATGCTCAAACGAGTCACTATTTTAAGGAGTCATGTTAAGAGATAAAATCTCACATCGAATAAAAATGAAAATGTAGATCAATTTATAAGAGTTTGTACTAATAAAGTTAACATTTTAAGATGAAACTCTAAATTTTAACAATTTCTACCCCAGTCTTTAAACAGATAAACAAATAAAGAAAAAAATAGTTCACCTTCGACCCACCCCACCCCACCCCGACTGCGACAACAGTAATGAGGTGACGCTGCCACCAAGAACTGGCGGCCATTTCTTTTACTTTAGAAGTTTCCGATGTTTCATACCTTAGTGGGATCGTTTCAACTGTACAATCCATTATTCATTTGACAAGTGAAAGTGGCCAAAATATTTTTCTAAGGGGACTTATGATTAAAACTCGACTATCGTGGTTCTCCATCATTTCTCCACCTATGTAAGTGATTCAAAAGTCTAATTCACTTGCCTTTACACGCAGAATATGAATACGAATTCACAATATTCTCAAATTAACCAAAATTTATACTCATCAATTCCAAGTTGGATTGATTTTCAACTCTATCACTCCACCCTTGTATTGTCTCTTCGATCAAATTTTCACTGAAACCTGATCTATTTGACTAGTAGAAGTTATTAAGGTAATCAATTTGCACTATGAAAAACTAATTGAAAATATTTAAAGTTTCGATCAAGTTGAGCAAGTTTTTGACATTTCGAACTACCAATTTTGAATATTTTCAATTAGGCTTTAATGCTGCAAATTGATGATCACATAGTTTCTATGATTCATGTAGATAATTTTTCAATGAATAAGGTTGGATTGAGAAAATCAAAAACTAATCGAACTTGGAATTGATGAGTAGAACTTTTGGTGATATCTCGAAACATTCCAAGTCATATTCATATTTTGCATAGAAAATCAAGTGGACTAAACTTTTGAATCACTTAAATTGAGTGAGAGAATCATAATATGGTCACCCCAACAATAAAATTCACTCTCTTTCTTTCTTTCTCTCTATCATCTATCTATCAATAAAAAAATGGATAAATATAATATTTTCTAGGTTGAAAACTAAATCAATTATATATATTTAATTAATCATTTTTATACAAATAAAGTTTAGACAATTGAATTGTTTAAAATTTATTTTCTTTTCATGCAAACTCTATACTCGCAATCAAACGCACCATTATTGTAAAAACTTCAGATTGTCAAATAAAGAAATAGAGTATATCGTTGGATTTGTCGTGTTGAAAAGAGTTCAATAAGGTATGACATGTGAAAAAAATCATTTTGTAAAAGAAAAAAACCACCCGTTGATGATGACGACGTCACTTCACTACCATTGTAGCCGTTGTTGGGGTAGGTTGTGTGAAAGAAAGAAATCATTTTTCTTTATTTTTTTTATCCTTTTATTCTATTTGTTTGTTCATTTAAAGACAATGGCGAAGTTTTCATTTTAACATCACCTTATCTTAAAATTAATGAAAGGGAATGATACAATTATCCCATATGACACATCTTGCTGACTATTCAAAAGTTGAGATAAAACGTTACAAAATAAAGACCGAGGATAAGATTGATATGAGAGTCAAAGATTGGGGGCCATTGCTCCAATTTACTAAAAGAATTTGATGCCAATCGTTTACAAATATCATGCACACATCACGCCTTTTTTTCAAAAAAATAAAAATAAAAATGTTATCAACTCTCATACTTCAACACTTCCAGATAAATTAGTGTGTTTTCTTTTCATTGGCTTTACACGAGTAGACTGCTCTCTGTTCTCTACTTCACATCTATTTTCTGAAGAATATTAATTCCTGAAGTTTAAGATGGAGAAGGCCCTGCTGACAATAGAGGAGCATAGCCAAGAGGAAGCAGCATCAAAATGGGAACTGTTTGCGGAAGAGTTGAAGAAAGTGAGTTACATAGCCGTTCCCATGGTGGTGGTGACAGTTTCTCAGCACCTTTCACGGGTGACGTCTATGATGATGGTGGGGCATCTTGGTGAACTCTCACTTTCTGGCACGGCGGTGGCCACCTCTCTCACCAATGTTTCCGGCTTCAGTCTTCTTGTAAAGTATTCATTCTTGAAGTTATTTTATTTTATTTAAAAAAAAAAATGATTTTAGTTTTCATGATTAAGCATTTTACAAAATGAAATTAATGGTCATAGATAATTTGTGGGCTTGAATTAGTCTTCTTGGTCAACGGTCCTAAATTGTTTCTTGATAATGGTACAGTATCCTGCACAGATTCTTTTCATTCTGTTGGATCCCTGGTTCAACTAAGCATTTTATTAAATATTTTATTTGACATCTTTAATCAAGAGAATGACTAAGCTCACGAAGTTCTCTTTTATTTGAACTGAACTAAGAAAAAATTGTTACGTTTTTTTTTTTTTCCTGAAATCATGTTTGTATTTCATTGTTCTGCAAATCCCAGTAAAAAGAGCTTCCTGGCTAATTTATTATTGGATTTTCGAGCAGTTTGGATTGGCTAGTGCGTTGGAGACTCTATGCGGACAAGCTTATGGAGCAGAGCAATACCAAAAGCTAGGAATTTACACTTACTGTGCAATTCTTTCTCTACTTGTTGTCTGCATTCCAATATCTCTGCTGTGGATATTCATGGATAAATTGCTCATATTCATCGGTCAAGATCCTTTGATTTCTGTCGTAGCTGGAAGATATGCAATTTGGCTCATACCAACACTAGTTCCTTATGCGATTCTTCAATCTCTAATTCGGTACTTGCAGACTCAGAGTCTGATCCTCCCAATGCTTTACAGTTCAGTTGCAGCATTAGTTTTCCATGTACCTGTTTGTTGGGCTTTAGTTTTCAAGACGAAATTGGGAAACGCTGGAGCAGCACTTGCAATTGGTTTATCGTATTGGTTGAATGTGATCTTGCTTGTTATATATGTGAAGTACTCTTCAACGTGCAAAAAAACCCGCGTCTCATTCTCAAACAATGTTTTGCCGAGTATGAAGGAATTTTTCAGCTTCGCTGTCCCATCTGCTGTTATGGTTTGGTAACCTCATTCATCTTCCTTTTCTTGAGTCGAGTTATTCACTGTTTTCTGCATATTTTTCATACTGTGTGGACTCTAACATCTAGAGGATATGGTGACTTTTCTAGTCTCGAATGGTGGTCGTGTGAGATAATAGTATTACTCTCTGGACTTTTGCCAAATCCCCAACTGGAGACTTCCGTTCTTTCAGTATGGTATGACTTGTCTTGGTACTTCATATTTTTTTCCTGCGTTCTTCGTAGTTATGTGAAGTTCAGAAGATTATCATATTCATATACAATTATTTTTCCAACAGCCTTTTAGTTGCTTCATTGCACTACTACATACCATATTCTGTTGGTGCTGCTGCAAGGTTGGCTCTTGAACTCTTGTTAATTTTTTTTTTTTTTTTAACATTATATTCATTGCACTGTATTTTCATTTTCGGCCTAATAGTTAGAGTATGTGTACAATATATCCGATGCCTTCTATCGTGTAGCACAAGAGTTTCGAATGCCCTTGGAGCAGGGTGTTCGGAGACTGCTCGAGTGGCTGTTTGGGCTGCAATTGTTCTATCGATCATTGAGGTGATTGTTGCGTGCACCATTCTGCTCTGCTTCCGTCATGTCGTGGGATATGCATTCAGTGATGTAAAGGAAGTCGTGGATTATCTCGATGAAATAACTCCCCTGGTTTGTCTCCTGCTAGCAATGGACAGCATACAAGCAGTACTTTCAGGTTTATTTCACTTGCATTTTTTCCCCTTCTGTTCTTTTGAAGCATTGGTCAGTCACCACTCTGTTTGTGGCATCCGTAGTATCCAACAACATACTAATTGTAGCGACGTGAGGAAAACCTTGGTACTCGTCTTCTCCATTATAGTGTAAACCTGTGGCAGTAAGAGTGAGTCACTAGTTCAGTTTGCTTGTCGATTTTCATTCTCTATGTTATTGCTCTGGTTAGAAAGGATTGGAGCTTAATCCTTCCTTGGCATTAATGACTTCAACGAGTTTGAACATTGGCATGACCGAAGTCTTTAAGAGTCATGTATTTCGAATCCCAAAGAACGAAATAATGTATTCCATAAAGATCTCTTCCTATGTTTGGAAGCGTCGTGGGGTGAAACTCTCATGCATGGTTTTGAATGTGTAGAAGGAGGAAAAGTGGTTTAATGATAACTAAAATTAGTTCAGCTTGATTTTGACATTACACTTAACATTCTTCCTTTCGGGTCCAGGAGTTGCGAGAGGAAGCGGGTGGCAGCATCTTGGGGCATATGTCAATCTCGGCGCATTTTACCTCGTTGGAATTCCGATGGCCACTGTGCTCGGTTTTGTGCTCCATTTGCGGGGGAAGGGACTTTGGCTTGGACTAAATATGGGATCCATAGTACAATCTTTTCTGCTCACTCTTATAACGAGTTTAACTAAATGGAAAAAACAGGTTTCTCCTGCTAAATCTCGATTCTATCTTTAAACATTGTGTTGGATTTTATATTTTAATAAGCCAATGATTTTAACTTCCTATATGAATAATCACAGGCATCAATGGCTCAGCAAAGAATATTTGAGAAGAGAAACACTGCTGATGAAACATGTTGAACTCAAAAAAGTTCTCAGATTCGATAGAGTTGGAACTTCTATTTAACTGATTGCAGTTAACATGTGTATGCTGATGCAATGAAAATTAAGTTCAATTCTCCGTTTTAATGTTTATTTTGTTATTTTTATTAGTTGGGGAATCTTTTGTTATTTTGTGTCAATTAGGGGCCTATTTGCAATTTCTTTAAAGTTGTGTTTTAAGGAACTAGGGTTTTCATGTTTTCCTTAAAAAGGAATACTAGGACTTTATTATTTTCTCAATCCTCGTTCTAGCCATTAGCATTGTCTAAATGATGTGCCTCAAAAAGGAGAGATGTTGAGTTCAAGTTTCTTCACCAACTAATAAAGGAAATTTTGTAGTTATTAAGCTCAATTTTGTAGGAGGGAGTATGTTAAAAATATAATCTAATTATCCTCCTCCTCCTCTTTTTTCCAAATTTATTTTTAATCACATATTTTTTTAATAAGATAATTTTGTATATGAATATATAACTTTTTCGAAAAATGATACTTGTACGGAGGAAATGCATAGACATTTTTACAGATGCTGAGATGGCAGTATCATGATTGATTGTTTTAACTATGTTTTTTTCCCCCAAAATTCAATAAAATGTTGCCATGTGACATTCTGTAAATCTACCCTAAACCTTAAATCTACCTGTGCGTGTGGCATTGCTCTAACTTTCCTACTTTTTAACTATACATTTTTTTAAAAAAAGAAAATACCTTTCAAATAATTTATTCTAAAAATTCTACTTCGATTAGGCTCTTAGTCCCTACTTTGATTTTTGTTCAAAAAATATGAGTTTTGAAAAATAATTTTTAGGAGAATGTATGGTTGAAACTTAGGAAAAAAAACTTTGGGTTTACGTGTATAATTTTTTATCGTGTGAATGTATGGTTGAAAATGAATGAAAGGTTTAAAATATTGATTGTCAAACAAGGCATTAATTTGATTAAAGAGATAAATTTAAAAATCTAAGAGAATTATTTATGGTACAATATTTCTCCCAAAATATCTTTTCAACTCTTTTGATATGAGAGAGAGAGAGAGAGAGATTAAATCGTCTTCAACACTCTTTACAGAGGTTAGACATGTTATTCAAACCTTGTCGTCCATCGGGATATTTTTTATATCTCGACACACGTCATCCTTTCTTAACAAATAAAAAGACGTTAACTCATTTTTTGGCACATCATCTCTTTTCGTTTGTTAAGAAAATATGTGACAATGTATCAAAAATATACTGAAAGGGACGGCTAGAAAATCAACAAATCTCAACCCTGGTTTAATAGCACAATCATGTTTTGATATCATGGACAGTGGCGGACCCAACATTGAAGTTCAGCCCGTGCGGACGTTGACTGGTCAACGTTGACAATCAGCGATCGTAAGAGCGATATCGTTTATTAATATTTAATTAAATAATATTAAAATTTTTTCAATATATATGTAAACGCAATAAAACGTAAAAATTATATATATATATATATATATATATATATATGAAAATGAAAATGAAAATGAAAACGTACTTCAATACAGCCCAAAATACTAAAGGAATACTCAATACACCCTACTCTGTAACTGTGACAACCCAAAATACTAAAGAAATACATAATAAAAACTTAATTCACATTTAGACGTGAATTAAGTTTTTATATTTGGAAGTGATATGTTGTAGGGAGGATGATGATTTATTCATTGGATAATTGGGCTAACAATATTATTTTGGCTTGTGTATCCGAATTTAATTATTTTTTATATGTTGGTTTATGAATTGCTTGAAATTATGATCTAAGACTCTTCGTAAAATATGGTTATTTGTGTATGAAATCACAGCCTTTGTTGCCTAAATGGGGTCGATAAAAACTTAACGATTAATTAGTAATTCAGGGTCGAATACATTTTTGCTTCTAATAAATTTTAAGACTACATGAATGTTTTTTCACTAATTCAATTTGGAATATTCAAAGTAGTGAATTAATTAAAAATATTGAATTATATATTCAACCTTACATCATATTCCATATTTTACGCAAGGGGGTGAAGAAAAATGATTCGGTCCAATTTATTAAGAACGTAGTTGTTGGCATCTCAATTTTGTGATATTTTATAATAGTATAAAAAATCTTTCTTCATTGTTGCCCAAAACAAATGGCCCAACCCAATTACAAAATAAAAAAAAAGGGCCTCCCACCTTCAGATGGCCCAATTACAGAAAAAAAGGATGGGCTAGGCACCTGGGCCGCAATGAACCAAGTTCAAAAAAAACAAAAAGGCTTTGAGGAAGAAGACGAACCAGAAGTTAGAATTTCAGAAAATCAGGAGTCGATACGGTCTCCCTTTTCTTCTCAGAACTGTTCCGGCGGAATCCAGCATGCGCTGACGCGCCCCCTAGTCTGGTGTTGGGTTTGTTGTCGTCTCGTTGATCATGGAGTAGTCTAGAACACATCTTTAACAATGGATAATCTCATTGGCTGCGTATTCAATTTATTTTATTTCTTTGGATGTTTCATCAGGTTTTGTGAGAAGTCATAAAAGTGCAAATTGCACTTCAAGAATTTTGCTCCATTCCAATTGCATTACACATTCTTATGTACAATTTCATTAAACGGGATGGGTTTAGGCGAGGGTTGAATTTAGAATTTTCGTGCTATAATATTATGTTAAATTAATTAATTTAAAAATTTATACTTAAATATTATTTTCGAAAAACCTTAATATTGGTCAACCACGAGGGTGTGCAGATGACATGAGTTTCCTTCTTTCTTTTTTTTTTGGCAACACTGAAGGCGCTTTCAAGCTTGTACTTTTCCTCAAGACATAAAACAAGAAAAACAAATATTAAAGTATTATGTTTACTTGCAGTGTTCCAAAAAACAACGTCTAGACATGTAGCAGCGTCTAGACATGCTCTCTCTCCTTTTATTTATTTTTTATTTTGATTTTATTTTTTCGTGCTTAGTCGCGTCTTGGTGTGTTTTTTTATGCTTTTTTCTTTAATTATTAAATAACTTTTAGATTGATTTAAAAATTTAAAATAATATTAAAATAAAAAAAAACGTTTTTTTACGCGTAGAAGGCAGAAACTTGATATCTACGCTTTGTCACGCTTTACACTTTTAAGAACACTGTTATTATGTAACAGCTTTATGTTCAACAAATTAATATAATAATTTTATATATTTTTTTTTATGTATTTCTTACTTAAATGAAGAAGGGTACTCTGTTATATATTTCACACCAACCGTCCGAAATCTTAAAACCGACTAATTACATTATCATAACCCGTTTCTCGACTCATTCATTCTTAATATATGAACACACATGATGTAAATAACATTTGAAATAAGAGAAAAAATTATCTTTCACTTTTCATATATTTATATATAGAACTTCGTCTTTTGTATTTTGAGAAAGAAAATATATCGTAAAACAATAACAAGGAAGCTCTTTAACAAAATTGATGTGATAAATAGTCTCGATTTTTAACATAATTTTCCTTGTTACTATTGGTCTCAACTTGAATCATTTCCAAGAATATTTATGAAGCAATAAAATTCTTATAATTGATTATTAACAATATATTAGTATTAGTATGTACAAAATGAAGAATGAAACCGTGCAAGATAGCCTTTTATAGTAACACGTGCACTATGAAGTATGAATTTTGTGAATGTGTCTTAGATTTGAGTATTTGACACTATGGGCCGGTAACACTATTATACATCGAGTGCCTCGTAACATAATGACACGAAATGGGAGAAACCCACTTGTACAGAACTGTTTCTTCTGTCATTTTGACAGAATACTCACATGGAAGTGGGCCCCATGTGAGTAAAATATTATTATAAAAAAAATGGGGCCCACCCCTATGTGTCTATTATGTGATTTTTACATAATTGATTTTTCTGTAATTGTAGCACAATTCGACGAAATGACATCCTTTTGTGCCCCTTACGGGCACATTGTACACGAGTGCCCACTATGACCCTTGTCGAAGCTGCACAAAATCATAAAATGCCAAGTGTACTATCCTCCGAACTGCACCGATCATTGCAACCAACATACACAAGATCTCCCAATACTAGTCAAATACATTGAATGGGGTCAACATACCATTCATTAACCTCATGTTTGTTAAAATCCTACAAGTACTTAATTCCATGAAAACTAAGTACTTAATTTCATTTTCAGTTAAACCTAACTTAATTGAATAACAAGATTTATGGAGGAGTTTTATGTTAACAATATATATATATATATACACACACACACACACGTTTAACAATCTCTCGATTGAAACTAAATCTATCGTTACATGTGATCTACTTATAACTCTATAAAAGATGCGAATATGCAAATATGCACTAAATTACAAGAATATTAAAATAATTATATAAAGCATATCAGTATATTATTTTCTCTATCAACTTTTCAGTAATTATTATTATGGACCAAATTCCTATTCATTCTCTCAAATGTCAATGAAATCACAAGACCATTCAAACAATGATCGATTAATAAAAAATCGTTAAATTTCTAATAACTTTCAAAACCAAACACATGTTTTAATGTCGAATTTGAAAATAAAAATATTAAAACTTCAAAAGTAGAGTTCAATATTATCCTAACATCTATACTACTGATTAGCCAATCGGGAAGAACCACCAACAACTCCAACCCCACCATTTTGCCGAGAGCTCTACCCCAAATTTGAATAGGAAAGTAACTAGTAGTTTTATTCACCACTAATTGAAGCAAGATTCGAAAATTTGGTTACAAACGGAAATATTAAATGTGGTTTGGTTTTATTATTGATTGGTTACCCATTTAGGTCTGTATTTTTATATATTTTCCCAAACTTTGCATCTGCGCCGTCCATTTCAAAATTCCGTAAAATTTCTGTAAGTTTTTTTCTGTACCTATAGACTCACTCTTTTATTTAATGCATCCATGATTTTGACCTTTGTGCAACAGAAAATGGTGCCGGGTTTAATGGGGATGTCAGTGTCGGGTCCACAGGTTGGGGGTGGGGATTGGGTTGGACTTGGGGGTTGGAGCTTTTGGAAGAAGATGAAAAGGTTAATTTTTTATTGTAAAAATATATATTATAATTTTGCCCCTTTTAAATATGGTCAAAATTATGTTTTTTTTTAGATTGTGACTATAATTTGTGTTTTTATGACAGACAAATAAGTTGTGAAAAATTAATTTGATAATTTATGATCAATAAATAACTTATGACCAACTATTTTGTTAATTTGTGACCTATAAAATTTATGATTTGTAATCGAAAAATAACTTGTCATCAATCAATTGATAATTTGTGACCGTAAAATAAGTTGTGGATCTATAAATTTAGTGATTTGTAATTGAGAATAAGTTGTAACAAATTAATTTGATAATTTATGTGATTGTATGTGATCAAGTATGTGTTAGCAGTGATATGTATAACGAGACATCTGTTAACCGTGAATATTGTGACAAAACATGTTTATATTTAAAATTTGTGATAGTTTATATGTTAACTATGACCTTTTGTGACCAAGTCTATATTAATTGTGATAAAGTCTATCTTCATTATAATTATTTGTGATTAGATGTATCTTAACTATGATAGTATATGGCCAAATTAATAATGACTTGATCACAAAACGTCACAATAAAGACAAACTTTGTCACAGATGATACAAGCGTGGTCATGAGCAATGACAACTTACACATACATGATCATAAACAATAATAGCTTATACAGATTTGGTCACAAATTGTCACCGTTAAACGGAACATGGTCACATACAGCACAAAACACACAATCAATAAGTCAGTCATGTTGAGATTTTATGAAATACAAATACCTATTCAGGAATTTATAATTTTTATGTCACGAGATGAATTCAACCGTTCAGATCAACATCAAATCTCACTCGAATAATCTTTCAATTCAACATATCTAAGAATACACAGTTTGTGAATAAAACAAAAAAGAATGACTTTATGATCATTTCACAGTGAAATATAGAGATCTCTGATCACCGGATTCCTCGACTACCACGTTCTGACAACTCTCAACAGACTAAAATCTGTAGAAAGATGAATCATAAAATTGATGATGACATTGTGACTTAGTCGAAATTTGCTCTTGAAGAAACATATTCATTAAATTATGGCAAATATTAATAGTAATTTTGGAGTGATTTTGGATGCAATGGAGGTGTGATTGCACCAATTTCCTAGATCTGTAGAGTAAGAGAAAGAAAGTAATTTTATATCAGCATTTTAAAAAACCTGAAAATACAAATAACAATTACATACTTTCTTATCACAAAAATTGAAAATAGATGCCACAAATTGGGTAAAATGCACACATAATCTCATTGATCACAGTCAAGAATAATCATTCATAAAATTCAAATACGTTAAATCAGTAACTTCAAAAGCTTATGCTGAGCTTGATGTATGCGTACCTTCAAAATTTGATCACATATTTACTGTATGTGATTTGAAAAAAATTAGATTATTGAAAAATATCCAACTGAACAAATTTCATGTAATTTGCAAGATTTTCATGAAAGCAATATATATCGCATATAAATCCAAACATTCAGAGAAGGCAAAGAAATAACAATTCTTCTCACTTTTAATTTGATGTAGCTCGTAAATTACATGGATTCCTGTCGAACATATGTACATACTAAGTCAAAGGCTGCAGTTTTATGCTTTCAAGTGGTTGGCTGCTCTCTATATTTCTATATAGAATTCTTCCATTAGTTTCTCTCTCTCCATTTCTTTCTCTATCTTTTTCTCTCTGCGTGTGTGGACTCAAATGAAGATGGAGAAAGGCTTTATTATAAGCCTAAGGATGAACACCTCATTCCTTTGTCTGTTTTCCTTTCAACAGGTGGCCCCTTCTTTGCTACACCTGTTTAAGATGGTGGACACTTGGTAAGATTATAGGGCCTAAGCCTCACACAGTGATGCTCTTTAATTCTATCATTAAAGAACATAAATATTAAAAATTCTAATATATCAATCTTCAGCTCCTAACACTTGAACCCTTTTTTTCAGAATCAAAGTCAAAAGGAGTTGGGTAGAGCTGAGGGAGCGATTAGGGTTTTGTTTGGGGATGAAAATTAACATGTCTCCTGCATAAAATTGTGGAAAACCGAAATATTGATACCGTGACATGAATGGTAAATGAGAACAGCCAGAACTCATTGAATTATAACCAACAACTCAGGATTCCGCCCAACACGAACTACGTAAGCTCTTCATAATAAACACACTAGAGATTAGAAATTGATGAAGAAAGAACACACATATGAAGTTTTTGCACTATGCATATGGCGCAGATACTCTCTTATGCTATTTTCATCTCAGTTTTGATGTTTGAGGCAATCATGAGTCTTTTACTGCCATAGTTTTGGGAGAAGCCCATAAACCCTTTCTCTTCAATTATTCTACATGGATTGACTGTGCTCGCAGAAATGTCTGCATATATAAAACATGTAGAAAACGATGATAACGGATTCAAGATTGAATGAATAATGTTGCAGACGAACGAGTCGAAGCATCAAATTGAACTAGTACAAGAAAACAATAGAACAGAAAATAATGTTGAAAAATTATAAAAAGCGAGTGTAATATAACCAAGTTTATGCCTTTTTAACTAGACTAGAAGAGATGCAGGAATGAGTTCACCTAAAAAAAATTGTCCATTCACGCAACAATACCAATTAATTTAGATCCTTTAATTCATATAAAATATCAAATAATAAGAATTGGAGAAACTCAATTTTTCATTTCAGAAGTCTTATTTTAATTCCGGACTTTTATGGTCTTGTTTATAAAAGATAGAAGAAAATTTCTCAAATTACTATATCAAAATCCTAATTAGAAGCGGAAAAATATGCAAATTAACATAAATGACTATAACACAAAACATACCATAAACAATTCCTAATTTCCATTTGTGGGCTGCATCACGAAGAGAGAGGCATTCAGATTAATCAGTTTTTTCTCAGGTAAGAATTATTGAAGTTAGTGCGAATTTCACATAGAAGCCTGTAATCTTTACATTCTACTTATGAATGTATAAATTCTACATAGACGAGGGGCCTGAGGGTGATGACAGAAGAATAGAGAGCACAAACGAGTGAGATGCAGGCTTCATGCACTTCATCATCAGTGCTCTCTATCTTCTGTCAACAACATCACACTGCCTCCTCCTCAAATCACAAATTACACTTACACTCAGAGCCTGTTTGTAAGGTTCATGTCCAATACTGCATATCAAGCATGTCATTTTCCGAGATATGGAAGGGGGCTACAGATGGTTATTCTGGCTAAGATAATGGAGATGTTGATGGATTTTAATTTTAATACAAGCAAATAAAATAAGAGCGAGGGAGAGGAGGCGATGACAGAAGAATAGAGAGCACAAAGAGTGAGTATAGACTCATTATATTCTTACCATATGTGCTCTCTATCTTCTGTCAGCTGCATAACCAATACCAACTCACTCTATTGGCGTGAAAATAAAAATAAGAGAGACATGCGAGAAATGAAGATCTGAAGGGAGGAAGAGGGAGCTAAGTTTTGATGATTTGAGGGTTTCACAATACCTCTATTTATAGAGCAAAAACCTTGAGAATTTTCTTTGCCTCTGGTTAGATTCTTTTTTTGTGTCTAGATATGGTTGAATCGATGGAAGGGTAGAATAAAGATCAAATCATTTCATTATATTTTATTGAAATTTTTAAAGGTATTGATTTATTTCAATTTTTTTATCGCTATGTCAAACGGATACATGGATAGATTGTTAAAAAAACAAAAAAAAAATATTTATTTTTAATGTATATCTATAATCTATAATATATTAAATGTCACATCAAGTGAGAATCATTTTTAAACAGTTATATCTTTACTATAATTCAATTATTTCAATAATACCATACTTTTCGTTTTTCAATATGTATTTAATTATTTCAATAATACCACACTTTCATTTTTCAATATGTATTTAATATATTAATCATTTAAACCATTTGAACAATATTGTTATTAATTATTTTGTCAACTATTTAGTTGTGATGAATGTATGTTTGACACATTCATTTATTTTTCGCTTCTCATTATGTATTTAATTTATTTAATTGTATTTGACAAATTCATTACCTTTTCGTTTTTCAATATCTATTTGATTTATATAATATTTATAATAAATAATTTTAATTGATATATTCAATGCATATTAAGCGAATATGAAAAAAAAAAGATGTATTCGTTGGATGTTCAATTCAAATTAAAAGAGTAAATGGAGGGATTATTCTAATTGACTTCTTCAATTATTTTAATTATTTTCACAAATTGATTTTTATTTCATTTGAATTAAAAATTCATTCCACATAAATAATTTGTATTAATTATTTTTTATATCATCACATCTTACAATATTATTTTTATAGCACTTGTAAAGCATTTTAGACTAACGACCAACACATACTCAAATATGACTAGTCTATGGCAAAAGTGCTCAAATAGAATGGAAAAACTAATTATATAATCCTTCAAAAATTAATAAGAGAACCTATGGAAAACTGAGTAGATCAATGTATTTAACTTTTTACACCACTCAGGTATGGTTTTGGATGTTACTTGCAGTTGTTGGATTGTAAATTGGATGGTAATACAGACCTCATCTTAAATTTTAAGTTTTAAAAAAAGGGGGAATGTGTTTATCTATTCAATTTTGTAGTCAACACTTCACTTCGTATGTAGGAAGGATTCTATGGCATGTTGATGCAACCAGACATGTGGTTCGTCCTTAGAAGTGAAGGACGCGGCTAGGAGGGAATGCGTTGGAAACTTGAAGATGGAATAATAACTTTTAGAAGAGTATAATATAATATTCAAGAGAACGCTCAACTTTATTTCTTAAACCTCCAAAAATTACTTATGAAAAAATGAATACAATGATTAGTCTTTTATAAGCTTTACATACATGTATCTAATCTAGTCAATGTACTACCGTTAAATGCCAACATGATTCGTGAATACATGAATCAAGTAATGCATGAATTCATTGTACATGTATTTATTATTTAGAATACATATATCGCATTTATCAAGTACGTGTATATTTGAATTAACTTACCAAAATAAATAAAGTTTATATATTCAACACCCCCTCTTAAACTTCAGTTAATGTATTCCAAGCAAACTTCGTGAATAGATTAAGGCTGTCAAAATTTAGATGGCTTCGTCGGGAGATTCAACAAGAACATTCACTTTCATGATTGGAAATCTGGCAATCAAGTTTGTATTGCAATCTCATACAATCATCAGTTGATTCTTCATTAGAATGTATAGGTATTCTCTGTCCTTCACTTAGAAGAGAATTTTACCTTTATATACTTGACATTCACTTTCGAATCATCTCGAAATGTAGTAGTTTTTCAAGTTCCATAAAGATGGATTTATCTATCGACACATGTTACTTGTTCTGATGTCTAAGTACCAAGAATTGTTGCCTACTTGTACCTTGTAGCCAAGAATTCAGTTCCTCCTCAATTGTCTTTATTTTCGACATAGTTGGACTGTTCCTCCACGTTGTTACTCGTGCACTCTCATGCAATGTCCAAGTTTGTGATAGTTATACAACTTGTTTGATATCCATTCTTTTAAAATATATTTTCCTCTTTCTTATTTTCAACCACACATTCTTCATTAAAATAATATTACACGTAAATCCAAAAAATTTCCTTATTTTTTAACCACACATTTTCCATCAAATCACTATTTAAAATATATTCTGGGGAGAATAATATGACTCAAACATGGTGATAATATTCAATTTAAAATTTATCATATCATCAACAATTATTTTTTTTCTGTCTTCTTTTGTAAGAATTATGTGTTCCACGCCCTCTTTCATTATATAAGTATTGATAATTCTCTTCATTATTGGATGAATATTGAAAATTTTTACACGACCTATTCCAAGTCCTCTACCTATTCGGTTCCTATTGTTCTTCTCTTCCTTGTCTTTAAAAAAAGACTTATTTGCAAGACTTGTTTCACCGATTCATTCTTCTTTTTAAACAAACTTTTCTTTGGAGCTTGTAGTGTGCCCAAGACTTCATCAATAGTAATTTCTTCCTAGTTTTTTTATTCTTCGACTGCCACCACAATATAATTTAATTTTCATGTAAAGGTGGAAGAATTTTTTCGATCACTTGAAGATTACTTACTAATTCGTCATATCTTTTGTTTTCATTGATAACCACCAATAATCGTGAGGAGCAACTGAAATTGATTTAGATTCTTTCATGGATAGGGCTTGATATTCTCCTCTCAAAAATTGAAGACGAACCCTTTTTAATTTGTTCACACCTTTGTATATATTTTGAAGAATTTTCTATGCTTTCTTTAAAGTGGTAGCGTTTGACTCCTTTTAAAAAATTGTATCATCTAGAGCTTGATGAACCGTACTATGAGCCTTTTGATTCTTCCTCTTAGTTGCTTGTTGCAAGTCTCTTTGTACTCGAGGCATGCATGTTCAAAACCTCTCTATATCATGCCACTCAAATCTTGACTTCTAAGATATGCTTTCATACGAATACACCACGTATCATTATTGAATCAAGGAATGAGAAGAGAGTTGTTGTTTGCCATCTCTTCTTTCCACTCTTATAACCTCGCTCTTTTGTTGAAAACATGGATATGGAACAACTTTTAAAAGAAGAAAAGATAATACTCAACAGAACACTCAACTTTATTTTTAACACTCCAAAATGAGTTATGAGAATGAATAAAATAACTAGCCTTTTATAATTGTTTTACAAACATGTATTTAATCTAGTCAAATGTGGTAATTACTGAATGCCCTATTATTCCCAACATGACTCATGAATACATGAATAAATTAATGCATGAATCCATTGTACATGTATTCATTGATTAGAATACGTGTATCACATTTATTACGTACATATATAATATCAAACGACACGCCTACAAGATCAGTGTCAAGGCACTCGCTCGGTGGAGGAATATACCATCGAGTTTTATCAATTATTGGCTTGAATTGATACTCCAAAACTGTAAGTTCGACAGTAACTAGGTATATGGGTGGCCTTCGTATTACATTCCAAGATACTTTGCATTTATTTTTGTTATAAACAAAGCCGATACCGAAATAGATCTGATACTACTTTGTTATGAAATAACCAAGATATTTCTTGTTAGGATAAATATAATGTGCCCGGATCGCTGATAACAATGTTGAAAATACAAGAATTATGTATTACTTAATACCACTTTGTTGAAACCCAAACACTGGAATGAATTGTTGATGTTATATGGCAAATAATGAAGTATTAGATCAAACAAAAGAATAATAAATACAAGAAATATGGCAGATGAATTAAGAGATTTTATTGACTCAAGAATAATAGAGAATCACCTTTGGCTCCACAGTGGATTTTTCTTCCTAAGCTTCCCCTGCATCTATACCGTGTAGATTNATCAAACAAAAGAATAATAAATACAAGAAATATGGCAGATGAATTAAGAGATTTTATTGACTCAAGAATAATAGAGAATCACCTTTGGCTCCACAGTGGATTTTTCTTCCTAAGCTTCCCCTGCATCTATACCGTGTAGATTGTTTGAAAATTCTGGCATCACGATTTGGGCAATATTTGGGAACGGATCAAGCCACACTAACTCGAACAAGAGCTACAGGGGCAAGGATATGTGTGGAAGTTGATTTGAGGGATACACCGATTTTGGGTTTTCCGATTGCTTTTCCAAATAGAAACATTTGGCAGGAAGTGCAATATGAGAAGTCGGGTTTCTATTGTTCAAAATGTGGTCGGTAGGGACATCCTGAACTGGTTTGTAGAAGTGGGCAGAAACCTATTATGAACATAACACAAAAGGCTGAAAAGGGGAAAAACCAGAAGGAATGGCGAATAAAAAATGACTGCAGACTGGGTGACAAGGACACAAGGGTGTAAAATGTGGAATTAAGTGAAGAACCAATTTTGGATAATCAGGAAAAACTTGAGGAAAATCAGGGACCTTCAGAAGTGGTTGAACTGGTTGAGATAAAGGGAGGGGCTGTGGAAACGACAGGATATGCTTGTGGAGTTAATGATAAGGCTAAGAGTGGGGCAGAGAAA
>CAIGRT010177848.1:0-13880 GCA_903798405.1 Fraxinus platypoda
CTTGTGATTAACAAATTACTAAAATCTGAATCTACGGACTCTATTATTTGAATATTAATTAAATAAATAGATCTAACATAAAAAATATCAATTATATATTAAAAGTGTTTATGTTCAAAGTTGATTGAACCTATGTCATAACACTTACATTTACAAGGGCGGTTCAGATAGCTTTTCAAAGGTAGAAGACAGTTGTTTAATTACACATGGGTTGTAGCTATTTGGATTCTTTGATGATTTGGGCAGAAGATTAAGTTAAATATCGGATTTGAGCCTAATTAGTTTTTAATTTAGGGAAAAATACATAATTACTACAGTTTCAAGATACATTTTCAAATACAATCTTGCTTATATGTATATCATATTTTATATCATTGTTTACATTGTGCCACGTGTCAACATATCATTGGACAGTTTTTAAAAAAAACTTTTTCCACCTACAATTTTTTAAAAACAAATGGGATGTCAACCACACTTTAAGCCATTGAATGTACTCTTTCAAATATAAGAAAGTTACGAATTTTTTTTAAACAAAATCAGGTGGTCACCTTTGTGACCATTTGATAAAATTTTTGTAACCATTTATTAATGAAATAGACTTAGATCACAATAACATATAAATTATGTTCATAATACATACTAGTCACAAATCATGCAACATTGTTTCACAAAGACACAAAATGTGGATCACAGATACAAATTTAATCACAAATCATACATCTTTATAGGTTACAATTTATTTATTGATCACAAATTATCAAATTAATTAGTACCCACCCACCCCACCCCACCCCACCCCTCTTGGCATCATCGAAATCGTTGTCCCTGCCTATGATCTACAATCCCCCACAACCACCTCGAATGAACTACCACCACTATCGCTTGTGCCCCATCCTACCTCTTCTCTCTCATTCTTCACATGCTTTCTCCTCACTCCATCGCTACACAACCACGTGACAACAATTGGTTTTTTTTTCTCACACAACCTCACAACATCCCGCGTCCATCCCCCATCACCTCCAACAACCATAGAGGGATAGACAAAAAAATGGTCGCCATTGCAGCCCCCACATTCGACAACAGTGCACCACACATCCATCGTACCACCACCATACTAGTACCAATACAACCAACACCACCGTACCACCAGCATCGAACTACTACTACCTGCAGATCTTTACACCGTAACACCACCACCACTACCACACCACCATAGACACAACATCGTATTAGATTTATAGGGAAGGAGATTATGAATGTGAAATCTTCATTGCTCAAGTAAAAAGTTACACGAAGACACATATATATACAACACAGGAAAAAAAAGGCGCCAAAACTAACTAATTGTCCAGCTGGTAAAAACAAACTAACAAGAAAAAGAAACTAATTGTGCACTGATATAACGTGATGACACAATAGGTTCTAATACGCCCCCTCAAGATGTGCCATAATGTTCTTGACACACATCTTGGACATCAAAGGATTTAAAGAAGAGGCTGGAGTGATTAGACAACATGTGCATTAGCTGTTGGTATTGACTAGCATTCAGGTTCTGCATAAAGGTCTCCACGTTTGGCTGCTGATCAACATGAGGAGAAGCTGTCCATTGATTAACAGAGTTAAAAGTGCTTTGATTCTGGAAATTATCCTTCTGTTTAGACTTAAATCCTAGAGGATATCCATGGATTTTATAGCACTTATCTATGGAATGGCCATGAAATTTACAATGACTACAATAAGGTTTTTCCTTCCTTCTGAAGGCATTATAGTTACCAAACCTATTACCATCACCACGAAAATGAGGACCGAAAGAAGGCTTTGAATTATCAGATCTTAAGGCAAATGCAGGTGCATTATTAACATCATTTGTATATAAGTGTGTACTAAGCTTCCTCTGATTTTCTTCCTGTGATATTAGGGCAAAAACTTTGTTAATAGGTGGCATCGGATCCATAAGAAGGATTTGACCTCTGGCTTGGGAAAAGGAGTCATTTAACCCCATGAGGAAAGACATAATATAGTCCATCTGAAAATACATGTTTAACTGCTTAACACCACCGTAGGTGCATTTTCCACAGCTGCAGGCAGGCCTAAAATTGCTTAACTCCTCCCATATAGTCTTCAATTTCGTGTAATATACACCAACATTATTCTGATCTTGTGTCAAATTCATCAAATCCTTTCTCAATTGAAAGATTCGTGGCCCATTACTTTGTTGAAATCTTTCTCTGAGATCATTCTAAATCTCAAAGGCAGTAGATGCATAAATAATACTTGCTGAAATCTCCTTAGAAACTGAGTTAAGTATCCACAAAATTACCATATTATTGTTGCGGATCCACGAACTGACCAAGTCAGGGCTTGCATCTGGATCATCATCTTCAGGTTTCTTCATGGATCCATCAATAAAAGAGAGCTTGTTCTTCATCGAAAGGGCAATGGTCATTTCACGGCTCCAAGATGTATAATTATCTCATGTGAGCGGCTGAGACATGAGAACAAGTCCAGGACTGTCAGAGTGATGCAAGTAATAGGGGCTTGAGGGTTCGCCAATGACTGATTTTCCCATCGATGGCTGCAAATCTGAACCTGTATTAGGCCGTATCGGATCCATCGATTTTATGTGCAAACAGAATTGAGGAATAACCAGAAGAAGCACAATCAGAAGACACAAACTGGAAGTGCTGTCTCTGATACCATATTAGATTTACAGGGAAGGAGATTATGAATGTGAAATCTTCATTGCTCAAGTAAAAAAAGTTACACGAAGACACATATATATACAACACAGGAAAAAAAGGGCACCAAAACTAACTAATTGTCCAGCTGTCAAAGTCCAGCTGGTAAAAACAAACTAACAAGAAAAAGAAACTAATTGTGCACTGATATAACGTGATGACACAATAGGTTCTAATACATCTCACCATCACCTTGCAAATCCTAACCAGCACACAAATAACATCGCACCACAACCTATTTTTCGCCTCCACCATTGCGATTGGGATTTTGGCTGGAGCTTGAGTTGAGGTTCTTCATCTTCTATGATTGGGATTTGATGTACGTCGATCCACTACTCGCTGGGAGAGGAAAAAGTGGCGATTGATTTTCCATGATGGTCGTCGAAGTTGGTGGGTGGCGATCAGAGTGATTGAGAGAGAACTAAGAAAGAAAGCAAATCTTGGTTGTGTGGGCATTGGTATGGACGCATATATGGGGGGTGCGGTGTTGGTGGGATAGGTGCATCTGATTTTTAAAAAATAATCTTTGTACCTGATTATTTTAGTGAGAAGTTAAAAATCAGGTTTGTGTAGGCTTGGCTTTGAAAATTACAACTCGAAAAATCGACCCGACCCGACCCGTAGTTTGTGTAGGATTGGGCTTGAAAACCACAATCCGAAAAACCGATCCGACCTAACCCATTTCGGGTAAAATAAAATTAAAATAATTGTGAGTCGGGTCGGGTCGGGTCGGCCTCACAAAACCGACTCAACCCACTGAAACCTTATTATTCATTATATCACCCACCCAGTGAAATGAACGCAGTGGAGCCCCGAATAAACAAAGATAGAAATGGCGGCGAGAGCACCGATTATAGGGATAAGCATGGCTTCTTCTATGGGGACTCCTTCATCGTGCAATCGAGGAGTAATTATTGTAAAGGAGTCTCCTTCCAGTTTCAAACCTACTTTCTTTGGCAATGGAGGTAATTCTGCTTCTTATTGGATTTGATAATTCAAACATGAGTAAACTTTGGCAATGGAGGTAATCCTACTTACTGGATTTGATAATTCAATTGTGCCTTTACTCATGTTTGTAAAACCAAGAGAAAAAATCATTTTTTTAGTCTGAGTAACCTGAAAAAAATAAATGCAAAAATCACTTACAAATTGAATTTGAGTAAACTTTTCAAGGCTCCATTGCACATGATATAAGCAAACCCCCCAAAATCAGCGGAAACTAGAGTGAAGATGTAACCCTAGAAAAGATGGAGCAGTAGCTTAAAATGGGAAAGTAATAAATACGAAAATTAGACAGTGATTAATGATTATGCAGATGGATTTTGATAATAATTAAGATTTTTGTACCCAGCGGGACCCAACCCTTGGGTCGGTTTAGGGTAGGAGTCGGGTTGGGTCAGTTTGATTTGGTTTGTGAAAAGAGCCCAAAATCGGGTATATCTGGTCGGGTTGGTTTTGGGCCAAACTCGACCTGATCCGACCCATTGCTCACCCCTAGCTTTGTAGGTAGTGTCCTCTTTAATTTAACTCTTGATTCTATTTTTGGATAACAAGTAATTTTTAATTTATTACTCTTCAAGATTTTAAATTAGTTTGAAATATTATCATTTTGTGAATCATGACATATAGATTTAATTTATGACATTGCTTGGGTAACTAAGAATATAATGCATTTTACGGCGACCAATTTAACTTAAATTGTATTAATCTAAAAATGAAAGCCAATAATAATTAAACTCCGCGTTAATTTGATTAATGTGGACAATTGGTAATTATTTAAAACTAAAATTTACAATTTTAAATATTGAGTGGGAGATTACATTTATTTATATAAAAATTCATGATCTTCTTTAGTCAATCCATAAGCAAAGGAATGCGCTAGTCTCGTGCCGTAATACAACATACTTCTTATTATTTAATTGGTTCCGTTTTGGTAAGAGTCTCCGTATAGAATATATTTTGAGATCGCCGTATAAATGGCAAAATTATTTTTTTAAGTATCTTGAGATTTCGACATAGATTATACACTCAAATTAGTTTTGGTGGTGGGTAGGGGTCTTTGGGGAAGAAGATGATTTATTTGTAATTTTTTTAAAAAAATTAGGACTCCTACGTATTTTTTATTTATTTTCTTTGTCTTTTATGTTTATTGAAAGGGTTCCTCATATTACTTGGTTTTTAACGAAAAGAATAGAGGAAGGAGCGTGATTTGCAATTAAGTAAAAGCTTAGAATTTTTGGTGTAAAAAAAGTTGATGGTAGATTAATAACATTTTGAAAAGATTGGGTACAAAAAGTGCAAAAAATCCACTTTTAAAATATTAAAGTTGTACTGGATATTCAATTTTGAGATTCACCTATATTTGGTTCATGTTTGTAATCTTCTTATAAATGTAAATTTTTATGACTCATTTCGAGAGATTCCCTTATTCACCATTCAATTTTATTTAGGGAAATTTGAAAAAAAATGTACAAATAAATCATCTTCTTCCCCAAATAGAATTATCCTTCATGAAATTCCATTTCATGTTTACATAATATTTTCATAATTATGTAGTACTTAATTCATCTCTTAAAATATTTGATTTCTTTTCAGATCATATTTTGGTTGAATATGATCTGCAAGCTCTTTTCATTAGTAAATTATTCGGCACACAAAACTGTTCTACTTCCAAAATTTTTACACAGGCCGACTTTATTAATTTTGCTTTCTTAATCCATAAGCCTTAACATCCGACCCCACGCCCCCCCTCCCCCCACAATGGGGGGGGGGGGCCCTGCCCATTATTTTATTCACCTCGGGCCTCCCTCATTGTGAGGGGGGCGGTGGGGTCGTATACCCGGGCTTGTAAACGCCCGGGTACATTTAGCAAAATTCTAACATTAATAGGTCATCTGATGATTGAACCTGTCGAATCTGGGATGCGACGTTTCCCAGTGCAGCCAACCGATGTTACTACCAGATTTACAAGAGAAATTATATGTGCAGGAAAGAGCAGTGGTGTGCCATCAGCTAGTCAAGTAATGGCTTGTTGCTAATGGAACTGTCTTTGTCACTGGAAGCTCTGATCCTTTCGCAAGGATATGAAGAAATATGTAAGCAGGGCCGGCCCGAATATTTTGGGGGCCTTATGCCAATTTCAAATACGGGGCCCCTATATATATATATGCTTCCATTTCATACTAGACCTATTATCATAACCCCGGCCTCTTAAATCACCAATATTAAGTTCAAGTGTTTTCAAAATTCACCAAATAGTCCTTGCCCTAAGTATCATCTACCTTAAGGAATCCCAAAAAATACTCTTGTACTTTTACTGGAGTTGCTATGACATCTACATACCGTATTATGAGAGACATTTGTTCTTCATAACTTATATCTGGTGTACATTTGTACAATCAAGTATAATTGAAAAATATTTTGCTTCTCTAACATTTTTAATGATTGCACTTTTGATTTCTCCAGCTAACATGAGTATGAATTCATTTTGAATTTTGTGACTAAGGTAATGATAATGAATTTCGTTTTCTTGAATACGACGGATGTGTTCCCTCAAAATTGGATCGAACTCTGCAATCATTTCAATTAAACCTAAAAAATTCCCATTATCTTTTTCATAAATTTTCTCGTTAGTCCCCCGAAATACCAGATTATTCTTACATAGAAAGCTAACAATAGAAACCATCCTCACAAAAACTCCTCTCCAATGTTCTCTATCTTTGTTGATTAGATCTTGCACAGCTTTGTCAATTGTTAAATTCTGTTGTAATCTCCTTTCCAATTCAATCCATCTTCTCATGTTATGCATGTGTCCATTACTAGTTTCATGACTTTTAAGTCTAAAACTAAGATTTTTCCAGTCATTGATTCCTTCATTAGCTAATTGAATATTGTTTCCTTCTTGCTTAAACAACTTACGACAAAAGCAAAACACTTTATCCAATGAAATTGAGTAGACCAACCATTTTCTATCACTCTTCTCACCATTTGCTAAATGCAGAATATAATATGTAGAAGAGAAACGTCTATTTTCTAAATCTTTTGTAAAAGTAAAACCATCCTCTCTAAGGGACCATCTTTTCACTAACAAGTCTATCAAGTTTTAATCAATAGTTTTCCAATTTCCTGGATCACTAATGTCGAAATGCAAAGGTACACATTTTTCAATTTCCTCCAAATTTTCTTGCTCATGATCTACTAAAATTTCATGCTCTTTATTCATATTATCTTCTCTTTGAACCTTTTCATTTTCAAATTCTTTATCAACCAAATCTTTCATCGGACTTTCTCTTTTATTATTAATATTACTACCAAGAAACTTGTCCATAGCTCCCACTTGAGATTGAATAAATTCTTCAGTTTTTTTTNCTCTTTGAACCTTTTCATTTTCAAATTCTTTATCAACCAAATCTTTCATCGGACTTTCTCTTTTATTATTAATATTACTACCAAGAAACTTGTCCATAGCTCCCACTTGAGATTGAATAAATTCTTTAGTTTTTTTTTTTTTCTTTTTTCATGTCCAAACAAATACTTTCTACTAGACATATTAAAGCAATACAAAAAACAAAATAAATACAATATTAAACTTTAAATTAGTTGAGGAACAATAAAACCTGACAGTTCGTGCAATGTCACAAAAATGCCCACTTGATCACTCTCAGCCAAATGTTGTGTCCACTCCTTCGACAAATAAATCTCCAGACACTTTACTAACTAAATTTGGAAAGTGTTAGTGTTGGAACCACTAAAATTGTCTACAAACCCGTAAAAAGTTCCGACATCGACGCCTCTTCTGATCAAGAAACTCTACCAATTCTTTCTTTCACTTGAAAATGGTACTCGTCTTGCAAAGCTTTTGATTTGTACGTGAAAACTGAAGAGACCCTTTTTTTGCTAAATTGTATCTTTGAAAGTTTAATTTAAAGAGAGAGAATTTATTTTATGTTGGGTTTAAAAAAAATAATGGTAGGTGACTGTTGGAGTGGAATTTGAAGAGACAAAAACGACTATTTATCTGGTTAAGAAAAAGAAAAGGGTTGTTTGGAAGATAAATGGTCAAATTAGTTAGTCAGGGCCGCCACTGTATGTAAGTAATTACTGTTAGTCTGATGACCTTCACAGTAATATTTTGTAAAACGAGATTATGAATTAATATTCGATTATTCTTGTATTTTTATTTGAAACAATTATCTAAGGTTCCATGATCATATAGGATGTCACAAATTGTATACTCGATAGTTCGAGTATAGTGAAATACAATTTGTGACGTAATCAAAATATATCGTTCACAATCCGTACATAAAGTTGGATGATTTATGTTAATAAGATTACATTATTCTTATTTAGATTTGTCTAGATTTAAGAATAAGAACAATAATGTATTTTTGATGTATATTGAACAGGCCGCGTAGATGACTCATTTGTGACCGGTTATTATGAGACTCTACTAGATTATCAAACAAGTCACGTAAATCTTGAGCGAGTAATTTACCTTTGATTGCTAGTTAAAGTTCGTTGAGGAATCAATTAGCGAAGTCTTAATTAGAAGATTGATCTTGGTACTTTAGGAATCGGGACGAAACTGTTACAGATTATATACTTGCAATAGTGGAATCCATTAATCATCATGATGGGACGATTTTCACTCTAAAGTATTTTCTACAGGCAATTGAACCTGAGCTTATTAGACTCTATATTGTGATTTGTTCTCAACAAATTTGCCTTATAAAAATGGGACTTGGAGGGCAATTCTTGTTGAAGAGCAAAACGGCCATTTTGTCGATTTCAACATTTTGACGGTCAAACGAGGTTGGACTTGTGGAACGATAATCAGAGGATATTGTTAGAACAATGCTACATGTACATCCATTTTTTACCTAATTGTTTACCTCACAATAGGGTGTGTGTGGACCACATATTTGGGAATTTTTTATTTATGCATGCCATTTACCTAATCTTTTACCTATACTCACAATAAGGTGTGGGAACTATATTTTTGGGAGTTTTTTATTCACGCAGGCTCCGCGCACATGTGAGAGGGTGTAACATTTTCGGTACAAAAAATTTGGTACAAATGGAATTGTCCATATTGTTATTGGATCATAATTTGCTTTCATAACTATCACTTGACTCGATAGTGTAATTTCAGCCTTTTGGTAGAATAAGTTTAATAGATATATCTCAATTGGTCAATGATTGGCCTAATTAGAAATATCTATTGAAACTTGAGTCTTGTAAGTCTGGTTAGGTCCCTCTCTTGACTCTAATAAATGTGTGTGACTTAATATACCTACTACAATAAAGTTCAAAAAAAATTGTGCAATTATGAAACCCTAATTGAGTATTATAAATATACCATTTGTGAGCACATCTCTAAAGGTTTTAGGGTTGGCCACATTTTTTCATATTTTCATAAACGGAGGCAACTAAAGGAGAACAAGGGAGGATGTCACTCTTAGAGACAACAAACTAGAGGCTGCTACGCCAATAGCAAAGTCAACTCACCATTTGAGGAAGATCCTCATAAACCACTAGTAGCATATACTTGTGTGGACAGAACGCACTAGACTAACTACAGATGATCTCATCAAATCTCATGGATAGTAATAATGTCGTGTGTGTCCATATAATGTGTTTTGTTGTAATAGAATAATATTTTATAATGAATAAATTATAATTTTATTTACTTAATATTGAGCATGCGAATCAAAATGCCTAAATTACTTGCAGTAATATAAGTTATGTGCTTGCATTGAGAAGTACAATGTTACACAACTTATATTTTAATCTTGAAATATTTTCTTAATCAATCTATAAGGTATGGCATAACGCTCCAAATCTTAGGATTTAAAATTTCTTACACAGACGTGATTCTTAGGTCTTAGGCATGCATGGTACAAATTTTTTGGACCGATTTTGCAAATTGGATCCTGAACTTTCTCATGTGTATAATTTGATCAATTTCGACAATTTCTCATCCCATTTTCTCCTCCTCGCCTCCGATTGACCTTTGGCATTCTTGAATTGCCGTCTTACAATTCGACACAACTATTGAAATGTTGCACTTTAGTCCCCACAATTTGGATTTTGTCATTTTTCTTCAATTTTCCGTTATTTCTTCCAATTCTTCGTGCAATCACCGAATTTTACTTATTAAACACAACATAACACAAATCAGATCATATTTTGTTAAAAGAACAATAAAATGCTATAATTTAAGGCTTCGAATAAGTGTAAAAATACACTTATTAGAGGCAACCCATTTTTTTTACCCTTTTATTTATTATGTTTCATGTATTTGCATGTCATGTAGTTTGATAGGTTACATTAATTTTAGGAATATTTTTGTTTAATTAAAAGGGTCATCATGTCTACATTAAGCCTAGATAAAGAAAATAAATTATTCGAGTAAAAAAATAGTAAAACCAGAATGCAGCACGATTTTCAAAGCTTTAGGTGTGTAAAAAAATTGGTTATCATACACACCACATTACAATTTTTAAATTGATTCTCGACTCTTATACCTGTATTTTCTTCAATTTTTCAAAGGTACCGGGATATCAGTTTGAATGAAGCTTAACAAGTTAAAAAATGGAATGATCTGATCCAACAATCTACCTCAGCCATCGGTCGAAAATTCAAAGAATACCTTCTTCCTTTCTTCCATGTTCTTTTATGTGCTAAATTATATTTTAAGACCTTGAGGACAATGTCTGGGAAGGAAAAACATTGAGTTTCTAGTTTTATTATCTTGTGTATGATTGTGTGATTTTATTGCTTTATTATATATGAGAAAAAAATTTATATTTTCTTTTTAGTTTCTTGATTGTATAGGTTAGGTAGCCTTGCCGACAATGATGGATATATTTGGAATTATATATTAATTTGTGAACTACGAATAGGTTACATACTTAGATTAATTGATTCTTATCTATGTAAAACTCGATATTATTTGCGCACGTGAATTAATTTTAGTATTGTGAAGTAATCAGTTCATTCATATGGTTGATAGGTTGAAAAAAAGACTTAGATGCTAAACCCAAAGATTACTAGCTACATTATACATTGTTAAACCAAATATAGCATAATTTGAGGGTGATTAAACTACTGTAGAAAGATATTGATATGAATGAGAATTCCATATGTGTAAATTCTTGTATGGATTGTCTAAGACTAATAAGATAAAAATTGGGTGAAAATCTTAAGTTAGAGGTTGATTTTTAAGAATTAAAATTTAATGAGGAGCATTGCACTAGTCATAGCGAAAAAAAAAAAAAACTGCCTCATTGTGAATTGTTTCTCTGTAGCCTTTCTGATTCGAGTGATTAAGCATGCAAGGGTATTTAAAATCTGATTCCCTATAATTATCTGACTTGAGTATCATCAGCTAAGAGCTCAGTACAAGAGTTATTTAGAAAATTTAATGGAGAAAAGTCCACACATAATATGTAAAAATAATAATAATAATAACATACTACATATCTTGGTTAAGCCTCAAACACTTATTTTAGAGAATTAGATCTTTAACAAGGGATTATTAGCCTAATTGAGTTTTGGAGGTTGAAGTAATCAAAAAAATGGAGAATTCTTATTTATTGATATATTGACTTGTAATCAGTGAGATCCATCTAAACTAGAGAAGATGAGGAGTTAGTATAAAAAATTAACCTTAGATCACACCTTGAGAGAAGAGTAAAAAAAAGGAATTAGATTGGGGGTATGCGAATCTTAAGAGTGAAGATATGAAAAATTTGACCATTGAGGGTCGGGAATTGAAGTAACTCGCGAATTTATAATGTTATATTTGATTCTTCACACACACACACACATCATTTTGGATTGGAGAAGTTGATATTGATTAGATATTGTGGCCTTCAAGCTATTTATGAATTTAATATAATGATTCCAATACTGAGACAAAATATCAAGTTACCTAACCAAAACTTTGTTGAATGTTTGTTGAGTTATGTTATGATTTTGTTTGACGACAAACAAATGTTTAAGTTTGGGGTGTTTGATAAGTATATTTATACACTTATTCAAACCTAAAAATATAGAGATTTATAGTTCTATTGATTAATTATAGCCTAATTTATTGTATGTTTCGTTTATTAGGGGAAAATTGATGATTGAAAATGGAATTGGCAGAAAGAAACAACAAAAAAAAAAAGGTGAAAATAATGATTTCCAAAGCTCGGTGACTAAATTGTAACTTTTCAATAGTTGATTCGGACCACAAGGCGATAATTTAAGATTTTCAGGTTCAATTGGATGCTACTGAAGGAAGAAAATTGCACGAGAAAAAGACGCAAAGGAATCAAGAATCAAAGTTTAGGAACTAAAACGCACCCTTCAAAAGGGTGAATGACGCGCATTCTGTGAAATACACAAGGCACGCCCGAGCCCTTCCTGTTTGAGGAACCCAAGAGCAAAAGGGTAAAATGGCCTACGCGGGCGCGGTAGGGCGATTTTGGGACCTCGTTTTAGTTTTCCTATTTTGCTTAAAATACCTTTTGGAAACTAAATTTTACACAATTTTGACCTATTTTCAATTAAAATAAATAGAGAACGTTGGCACAACATTGAAGGCACCTCTCATACACCATTATTCATCAATTAAAGAGAGGCAAATACATTGTTCTTGTGAGATAATTAAGGGCAAATTCAAGATTTCATCAAATTGAAGATTCAACCTTGATCCTTGGAAAAGAAGAGAGTGAAACATTGGAGATTAGTCAAGATACAATTGAAGAAAATCTAGAGATCATGATCATTCTTCAACTTCTCAATTTATCCATAATCCGGGTTATATTTTTTTCAATTAATTGTGAATTCTTGCAATTTTGTAATGCTAGGTTAGGGTTTCAATTACTAAGACTTGGATAGTCCTTTATTATGAAGTTCTTCATATAAATACAATAATTTGATATGTTCATTCTTGAATGATTGTTATAAAACTTAATGTTTTTCAATTAATTGGCCACTACTTGAAATGTTGTGAGTTTTATTGTTCTCAAGTAAGCGAGAGTAGGGGATGGCAGAGCCTACAATTCTTTCAACGAAAGAGATCCCAGGTGCAATGCCTATTCACTCTGAATCGGATCTTGCCCGGTCACTTTGGATAAAACTACCACTCTCGTTCAATTGGCCTATAACAATCATTGTAAAGTCTAATAGGGCATATTGCATGCTTTCTGTGGATGTTGTAACGTTTTTAATGCATACTTTCATTTTCACATCTTTATAGAGATACAAGAAAGTCAAATGAGATGATAGATTTAATTGACATCGAGAGATTTTTTAATTAATTTAGGAACATTAATCAACAAGAATATGCACATGTGGTCATGTCATTGAATTGCATCGTAACGGATTAATAAGAGGGATTTGATGTCTTAATAATATCTCATATTAATTTACAAAAACTCCATAATTGCTCATTAGAATTGTTAGTTTAATTAGATTAATTAGTATAATCATTCGATCACACTTGACTATTCGATTAGAGTTACAATTGATTTATACTAGATTAAGTACATAATCCTCATGAAAACGATATCCTACTTTTCAATTTATTACATGTTTGCAATACCGTACACTTGTGAGAATTCAAACAATCACTTACACCAATTGATGCATTACAATTAGAAGGGGGGATAGCAGAGACGAATTCAGGATCAGACTATAAATCGGACTACTACATAAAAAAAAAAATTACACTAAAAAAAAGAGTTGGGGACTAAATCTGTCTCTGGGTGACAGTAAAATTTAAGAAAACGCTTAGGCTAACTTGGGGGTTTCAGTGCAACACGCAAGTACACAGGAAACAATATTGTTCCCACTTGTGATCCATCAAACAACACAAGGAGAGAGAGGCCCCGAAAGCCTTAAAAGAAATTGCAGGACAAATTCAAATATGATAAAACTAAAAAGACTCCAAGTGAAATCCGAAATACATTGCTTATGATAACTATATTAATCACAACTGTAATATATCAAGCCATGCTTAGTCCACCGGGAACAGATGAATTAGTGACATTTTTATTTAATCTTCACTTATGTCTCGGTGCCATTAAATTTTGTTATCAGTTATACCAACCCCTCTGAAACAAACGACTAAAAGAACTCTTCATTATTTTA
>CAIGRT010177862.1:0-10331 GCA_903798405.1 Fraxinus platypoda
TTGATTTCTAAGGAAATTTCAAGAACTGCTTTGAAATGGACTTTAACTCATGTGGTTCTACTAGGATATTGTGTTAGGTTGCTTGTTGTCATTCCAACTCAAACCGCAAATAAACATTTTATTTTCTATCTTTCTCTACTTTAGATCTTCCAGTAAACATTGGAGCGAACAGAGCATAATAGCAAGGACTGATGTAGTCAAATTAATTTAAATGTGAATAAGACTTGGTTAGTTGTTAGTTTCAATAATATCAACAAGTCTTGTTAGTTTATGTCAACAGTTAACATTATTGACCTGAATGAAGATGATTACTTTGCCTTGTGGAGTAGTTAAAGATCGATGATTGAATTTTATGAAAAGAAATAATTATTTGCATGCTTTCATTAAGATCTTATGGATTATGTCTCTCTAGTATTTGTAGCTTCTCTTCTCCCCACTTTCCCACGACTATTACTTATTTTTTCCCTAAGAATTCATTTTTTATATACGCTAACACTTTTTGTTAAAATTTTCATTAAATTTTTTTAGCCAAAAATCTCTCATCCATGTCACTTAAGCTGCACCATCGAAATCTCATCTCTAGAAGGTTAATTATGTTCTTGCTTTCTATGCGCTTCCATGTAGATATGCACAATTTGATTTGATAGTTTGTTATGGATTCCTTTTTTTCCCTTCTGGTAGTTAGTTTAGTTTAGTTCAAAAGCATAATTCATGTGAAATTTTTACTAGTTTGTGGATTGGTCTAAGTTTTCAGAAATGTTATTCATTCTTTAATTGTTTAGTATAAATGAAAAACCCGGTTTCTTTTCGATCGTGACGTGGTCTTTTTTCTCTTCTATAGTTGCGGTTTAATATTTCTAGTTCTATTTTTTACTTTTCAAGTTTGGTGAATCATCATAAGTAGTTCAACCTTGAAATTACTAGTATTATACTTTATTTTTATTTGTTTTGGTTTTTGAGGTAACCAAACTTGTAAATAATATCTTGGTCTATATATTTATTTCGTTGGCACTAATATGATTTTTTAAATCTATTTTGATATCATTTATATTTTAATAATTGTATATTGAAGCATTCTTTTCATAAGGCTACAAGTTATTTTTAACGAAGTTACGTTTTCAAATAAATGTATACCATAGTGGCAATTTTATTGCGACGAAAGAAATTGAAAATCAAATGTTTGAAATAGAATCTCCGACATACATAAATAAAAATAGAATAAATTAGGCGACGATTGTACATCGTTGAAGCGACAAACTTTTTTTCGTTTCCAAATAAATTTAATCACGAGCACAACTTGACACATAAATAAATATTCGTTGTCGCAAAATAATTTGCGTAATAATTTTATAAGTTGTAGAATAAATTATGCGACATATATAAATAATTACGAAATAAATTAGACAACAACTATATATCGTTGCACAAATGATGATACGATAAACTCTCTATGTTGCGAAATAAATTTAATTACAAACACCCATTGTTACATAATAAATTGTACTACAAATATTGAATATATTAAAATATATTATGCGACATATGAAAAACATTATAAAACATATTTCACGACAAACATTACCTACTATTAAAGATATATTACTACGAGCATGTATTGTCGCAAAATAAAATAGGTAGCAAAAATTACACCTTAACATTTAAAATAATATTCGCAACAAACATTTTTCTCTTAAAAAAATTATTGTAATAATCGTCGCGACAATTGTCTTAGTCGCTCTTTTATTTTTTCGCGACATATATGCATTGTGACCACGTTATGGCTACAAATATCGTGTTGCCATTTTGTATTTTTTGCGTCAAACATATAGTGTTGCGGTTTTGTTAATGCTATGAAGGACCGAAAGTTGTCGTAAAATACATACATACACACACATATATATAAAATCTCAATTTTTGAGACAACATTTTTTTTATCACGAAATCAGTTATTTTTTGTAGTAGTTTTACATGGAGTAGTGCATGTAAAAGTGGGATGAGAATAATATGTAATAAAACACGACACACAATAAAGTTATACGTATAGCTCATGCAAAACATTGAAAGTATTGTCTAGTAATGTTGTTCAATGATTAATAAATAGAATGTTTCTTTTGAGGAATTTCATGTTTCAGAGTGCTTATTTCTAGTTTTCTCTTATTTCGAACAAGAACATGAATAAGTTTTTGATGCAAGATGGAAACGTGAACAATAATAAAAGGTACATGTTCATAACACACGAAATGGTGTTTGCTCGAATTCCGTTCAAATAGACGTCATGGATATTTGGAATCCACCAAAATAATGGGAAAACTGAAATATCTTATTCATCAACAAAAACGAATGTCTTTGTTTTACAACCTTAACATGTATTTATAGTTCAAAATAAATTCTAATCAAAGTGAAACCTTAATTCTATAGACAAATTCAAATAAACTAGGAAAAGATAAAATAAATCCAATTAAAATTAAAAAACTATTACACTGACAAAAATACCCTTCAACTAACTAAAAACAGAAAACGCAAAGATGAAATTTGATCTCAAAAGTTTGACAAAGTAAGTTGTGTGGAATTAAAAGACCCTTCTAGATTGTACTCACGGACGAAAATTCGATACCTGAGCTGTTAGATGTGCATGTTTTCGTAGATCATTTTTATTCCTTCTATTTTCTAATTGGTTTATGATTTTCTTTTCTGCATTAGTTTTGGATTGCTATATAAATGTCACTACTTTCGTTTGACTCTAATTTTCTAGAACTCATTTTTTTTTTTCGCAAACTCATTTCCAACCACACATTTCATGGGACCTACGACTTTTTCAAATTCTCAACGACACATTTCATCAATTTTTATGAAAATATACAAAAAAAAAAAATGATTTTTAGCTAAACCAAACATGGCTTTATTTTATTTCTACTAAAATAATTCCTATATAGGAACCACAAAAGGTCATTTTTGGTTCATAGAATTTGTTTCTAACACGTTCTACTAACATTGTATTATTTTTATCTAAGTGAAAGTCTTTTTATCTTTACGCAATAAATTTTCCGACTAGTAAATTCTTTATATGTTTATGCAATAGGTGTCCCTACTATCTAAAATCCCCTTCTCAAAGGGGTTATGGATTGAAATCATGTCTAGAAAAGACTGCTACCGTTAATTGATTTTATTTAGTGCTATTATCAATTTCTCAAATTAAATTTGCACTGTTGGGCCAGAAGGGCAAAATCTTCATGTCCAATTACATTTGTGGCCCGTATTTAGCAAAGCTGAGGCCCATGTAGAGATCAGCCTTATTCAATGAACGGAAAATTTATCCAGATATCTTTACTTTCGAAAATTCACTTCTCAAATTATTCTATAAAATTTATTTCTAAACTAAAATTTTGAGCTTTCTCTTATCTCCTAACAATATTAGATTCTAATATGATATGGATACAAATTGATGAGACGATCTCAAAGCTGAAACGAATTCGATCAACTTATAAAGGGATCATGTCAAACAACATCGTCAAAGTCGAACTTCTCCTTGACTAGAACTTGGAAAGTTACTTTTTTCCTATATTTTAATTTCTTCAAACAATTCCATTCGAAAGTTGACACTAATTTCCCTCCAACTCATGTTTCGAGATTCAGATGATTGTGAATGATAGAACTAACTAAAACGTTCCTCTCCAAATAAGTTTATTTTATGGTTTAGGGGAAATTACGCTCAATTTGTTTAGTACAAATAGCTACGGAATTTGTTATGATTTTCTACTATTGTCCGACCATTACACAGGCTTTTGACTGCGTTCAATACATAACGACGAAAGCAAACTTTGGTTGATCACGGCATCTAGTCGGTGAAATGAAAAAAACACAATCCATCCAACTACAACAAACAGACCAACAGTAACAAAAGAGTTTAGTTCAGGAGCCACTTTATTCCTCTCTTGAGGTGCAAAATGACAAGCCCCACAACTAACCTCATGAAATATAACAACAATATGAAACACAACAAACTCATTATGAGCAAAACGAAAATCTTCATCAAGGCCTAGACCAAATGCAAGGAATTAGTTTTTGCCACCATGTAACAGTCCTCCTATTGCCGTTGCCTCCACATTCTCGAGTGTAAGATGGCCGCAACTCGATTACCTCAAGCTGTAACAACCATCCCCAAGTAATTCTGGATGAAAAAGCCAAGACCAATTACACCATTCTCTCCTCTCATCCCTACATCACAGTTTAATTTCAAAATTCCATCTGTTGACCTTGCCCACCTTCAATTCGCCTCACATCCTCTTGCGCCTCTACCTTTGCGCCCAACAACTGCTAGTTTTGGCTGCATACTAGATGCAATTTCAATAATTACCGCTGCCTCCCCCTCAAAGTTCTCAAATGAGGCAACCGACCTGCACAAATCCAATTCCGATAGGTGCCTAAACAACTCAACCACCGTATCACCAGTGTCCTGACAAAGGTATGGCTTGAGAACACACACCATCTTGCCCGCTTCTATGCGACCTTTGCCACAACACATGCATCACTGATTCTTTCCTTCTACACTCGAGGCAGTCCACCCCACACACAGCTTTCCTATGGAGGAGATTATTCTTAGTTGGTAAGACATTGGATTACAATCGCCACATAATTTCCACAAACCTACCCATCACTCTCCTGATTGCATCCGACTTGTTACGCCTCTTCTAAAGAGGCTCCAGTTCATCACCAACATGACAGCTAGCTAAGCAAACTAATAAGGGCCCACACTCCATGGCACTCCTACCTGTCCGATGTGAGGCCACTAGCAAGATAATGAAGGTGAATGCTCACTTCAGTCAAGGTGCCATTTGAGACGTACCATTCATGATCGAGGCCAAGTGTTACGTATGCTGCAGGGAAAAATTGCGAGGCTCCTAGCAGCCTCATTTGCAGAAAGGCATCTTCCATTCACAACACCCCAAGAGAACCTCCGTACGAGATCAGACTGTGACCAATTTATATGACAACTCACTGCAGCTGGAGTCTTCGGGTCAATTTGTCAGTCTACATGTAGGAGATCAGACTTAGGCACTGAGGGGCCACTGTTCAGAATTCTTAAATGCACTCAGCCTATGATGGATCAATTGATAGGTCGATCATTAGGATGAGGTCACGTATCTTTCCATTTAAGTGTCAATATCTCACATTTTCTATTATAAAAACTCATACATTGTGCCATTTACATATAACAAAGTTTTAATTCCTAAAAGCTCTATAAGATTGTTCTCTCATCTTTTGCATATATTTATACACGTTCTCGGTACCCAAACACTTTTTGTGGCTTACGTTTCTTGCACATCCCACATTTAATATATTTATTCTCGTCGACTGATTTGACTGTCGGAGTGCTCGCGGGCACCTCCCTATAATTTTGGAGAAGGACACATGCGACTTATGTTTTGTTCAAGTGTGTAAGACTAAAGGCTTACGTGGACGTGTAAGGAACTGTGATTTGTTGGTCATGTTATCCCTACAAAAAACAAGGTCAATACGACTCAGTCAAGTATTCATTTCCATGCTCAATAAGCTAGACTTTGTAACCATTACATATCGTGCAACAACCTTTATTATCGAAATGCTATACCAACCTGTCAGCTCTGTTGATAACTACCAGCTGAATAGATAATATTGCTGCAATATCTTACCAACTAAGAGTGGAGGAATTCATCGTACCCCTATGATAATATTACTTGAATGGAACATTTCAGTTCCATTTAACATTCCATCATCACTAAGAGTGGGAAAACCAGAACCAGAGCTTTTTCATTGAAATGACAAAATTAAGTTGCATATATATATATATTAATTATGTCTGTAGCATTCTGTTTTCAATAGTAAGATTACTGTTTTCTTATTACTATTTAATTATATCTTTTATATCAAACTGGTTTAGTAAGAATAGTGGTTCAAATAGTAGCGATAATATGTCAAATTATTTTCAAAATGATAATGAAGAATTAGATCAAAATCATGTATCTGCATCAAATGAACTTCAAATAGCTCAGATAGAGCAAAAAATTCAAAATTGGAATATCCCAAATGTAGATAAAAGTTCTATATATGAGATAGAAAAACATTATTTTACTCAAAATTAAGTTATCGAAACGTTGGAGCAAACTATTCCAATAAAAAATCAAACTGTTTCAATTAATCTTTTTTCAAAAGAAGCTATACAAGCTCATAGGAATAAATTCAAATATCTTCATGTTGGACTTGTTCAAATTGCAGTCAAACCTCTGTTTAGACTTGGTCTGGACATTTCAGTTCTTATAACCTTAAGAGATAAGAGATAAGAGACTTTTAAAGTTTGAATATTCTTTACTTTTGATACTCAAGTCTAACCTCGAGAGTGGTTCAGTATTTTCAAACTGGTATCCAAACTTTTCAATTAGTCTCAAAGATGGAGCTATACTTAATGCTCTTAATCTTCAAATTCAAACCAAGAATTTTAATGTTGATGATCGTTCAAAAGCTTTTGCTTTAATATATCGAAATATTATAAGCTTTTGAATACTCAACTCAATATTCGAGCTCTCAGATCTTCTCCTAGAGATGAAAGTCTTTTGGCTGAAGTTAATCCACTTCATTCAAATGTTATGATCCCCAAGAGAATTCCATGGAATTTTCAAGCTAGAGGACTAGAATGAGATCTTGAAAATGCTCAAAATCCAATTCTAGCCCATGTACGAAGGATTCCTGATCAAATTATTTCATTTCCTGATGGAAATGTTAATGTTATTTTCGATAAACCCTCATCTTCAAATATCTTTCAAAGATCTTATTCATTTAGATCTGATTATAGATATAAGAATAATACTTTTCAATCTTCAAGATTTTCTACCTCTTTAAAAGAAGTTGATTTCAATCATAATATTTCAAAAACTCATTATCAAAAAGATAAAGAGGATGAACCCGAACAACCTGGTTCTCCCATCTTATTTGATATGGCACCTCCTTCAAAGAGGTTATGTCAGCAATATAATGTAATTTCTTCTACAATAAATAGAAGAAATGAATTCATAATTGATAACACCCCAGAAGTCAAAAGCTTTAGGGAAATATTTCAAAAAAGTTTTTTTCAAGAAGAAATTGAATCTTACTGGGAAGAATTTGACACTTTTCCACAGGATTTAAGTTTTTATGAGTGGGCATATTTCAAACATTATAATAAAAAACCCACTAAATCAAAACTTATTCAAAATACCAATTCCTCAAAAAAGATTTGGAAAACACCTAAAAGTGATACTTTTCAAACTACTCATCCTCATATGCAAGAAATAATAGTTTATCAAGGAAATACTGAAATTCTTGCATCCTTTCTCAAAAGAATATCTAGCGAACGATAAGATGATTCTAAAGTAGTAGCTAAAGATATTAAAAATATTCAAGTTCAGAACAATTATACTAATGTTGTTCTTCAATCTGTGTGTTCTCAGTTAAACAGAATTGAATTGAATTCTAATTCTAAGAAATCTATTTCAAAATCAAATGCTTTATTCAAACCTCATTCTTCGAAGATGATTCCTCAACTTGGCAAATTAGATAATGAGACTCAAGTTTTAGAAGAACTTGTAACTCAATCATCTAAATTATCATCCCCATCTCCTTCAAAAAATATCAATACAATTGATGAAATTGAATCTCAATTTATTGAAAATGAAAAGGAAAATTTTCATATTAATAAATTGAAAGGTTCATATTCAAAAATCCTTCCATTCTACCCTCAACATACTACTCCTAATTTACTTTTCGAAGAACAAGCAAATTTCTCAATGACTTTTAAAGGAGACTCTGTAGTCGAATGGAATATTGACGGTCTAACAGAGTATCAAATTATTCAACATATAGAAATTATGTCCATGTGTTGGAAATCATATAAAGCAAATAATGCCGATTCCAAAACTGCGACCCTAAATCTGTTGATAGGATTTACAGGTCAGTTCAAAAATTGGGAGGGAAATTATCTCAGCTTAGAAGAAAAGCAAGAGATAATGAACTCTCAAAATAATGAAACAGGAGAAATCGACATTTTCAATGTCCTTATCTATAGTATCATCAAACATTTAATCGAAGTACCTGTTGATTTAATGAATTGACAGTCCAAAATCCTCATGAATCTTCGATGTTCAAAACTTCTCGATTTTCGGTGGTATAAATACATGTTCTTATCACATGTCTTATTAAGAGAAAATTGTGATCAATCTTATTGGAAAGAAAGATTTATATCTGGACTTCCAAAACTCTTTGCAGAAAGAGTTAGAACTTCAATAAGAAGTCAATATCAAGAAAATATTCCATATGATAAACTTACATATGGAGAGATTATTCATTTTATCATTAAAGAAAGAATTGCACTTTGCAACGATCTTAAACTCAAAGCCAAATTAAAATCAAAAAGATCTGAAAGTAAAAAAAGAACTTGGATCATTCTACGAACATTATGGCATTGAGAAAATTACACCTCATTCTTCAAAATTGAAAAGAAAAAAAATTTGCTTCTTACAAAAGAAGAAAAAAAGTTCAAAAAGAAAAGAATTTTCAAAAATCTTTTTCTTAAAAAA
This sequence comes from Fraxinus platypoda, assembly GCA_903798405.1. NCBI lineage: Eukaryota > Viridiplantae > Streptophyta > Magnoliopsida > Lamiales > Oleaceae > Fraxinus > Fraxinus platypoda. The sequence continues at coordinate 8,586 of CAIGRT010177862.1, forward strand.
ACAATTCTAAAAAACAATTTTCAAAGAAAATGTTTTCAAAAAATTCTAATGTCACTTGCTGAAAATGCAAGCAAACAAGACATTATTCCAATACATGTCCTATGAAAAGTAAGATTAATAATTTTCAAATAAATGAATATATTAAACTTGAACTTCTCAATCTTATCAATTCGTCAGAAGACTCCGAATTAGAAATAGTTTATCAACATCAAGAGGATTCTGATGTTGAAATTAGTTCTAATTCCTCATCATTCTCTTCAAACCAATCTAAAGAAATCTGTGGTTGCAAAACCATAAATGTCCTTACCAAAGAAGAAGAACTTATTCAAGAGATAGTTGAGAAAATTGAAAATCCTCAACTAAAGAAAAAGTTCAAATCTCTTATTCCTTCAAAATCTTGAATATGATGATCCACATAGTATTAAGAATATTATGAGTAGATTTATAGTTGAATCTTCAAAATTTTCCAAAATCATCTAGTTATGTTTTAAGATCAGAAATTAATGAGATGAAATCTCAAATTTCTATTCTTCAAAATCAAATTAAACATGTCAGAATGGAAATAATTCTCTTGAAAACTAAACAAGATGATCAAACTATTTATGATTATGATTCTTCTGAACAAGAAGAAATAGTTTTTCAATCCTCAAAATTGATTTTGGAGTCTTAATTGATTTTGGTGCAGATCAAAATTATATTAGGGAATGATTAATCCCTACAAAATATTTTGAAAAAACAACATAACGTCTTTATGGTACTAGTGGAAAAAGACTGAATATTCAATATAAACTTTCAAAAACTCATGTTTGTAATTCAAATATTTGCTTTAAAAATATATTCTTTCTTGTCAAAGATTTAGACCAAAAAGTAATTCTTGAAACTCCTTTTATTGTTCAAATTTGTTCATTTCAAGTTGATTCAAAATGTTTAACTACAAATATTTTTAATCAAGAAATTATTTTCAAATTTACAAATGCTCATTCTTACAAAGATGTAAATAATTTGAAAGAAGCGTCTATTTCAAAAATTATTAATAATATTAATTTCAAGAAAAAACATATTCAATTTCTCTAGAAAGAGATACGATTGCAACAAATTGAGGAACAATTAAAAGATTCCTCGTTTCAAAAACAAATCTCTCTTTTTCAAAAGCATATCGATGAAGAAATATGCTCTATTATTCCAAATGTTTTTTGGAATAGAAAAAGCATGTTGTGTCTCTACCATATATTCATGATTTTCATGAATAAAATATTCTTACAAAATCTCGTCATATTCAAATGAATAAGGAATTACTTGATTACTGTATCAAGGAGATCAATGATTTATTGGATAAGAAGCTTACCCATCCAAGTAAATCGTCATGGAGTTGTTCGACATTTTATGTTAACAATTCTGCTGAAATTGAACGAGGAGTCTCTCGTTTAGTTATCAATTACAAACCTCTCAATAAAACTCTTCAATGGATTAGATATCCATTACCTTAAAAGAAAGACCTATTAAATAGGTTATTCAAAGTCGTGATTTTTTCTAAATTTGATATAAAGTCAGGTTTCTGGCAGATTCAAATTAAAGAAGAAGATCGGTATAAGACCGCTTTCAATGTTCCTTTTGGACAATACGAATGGAACATTATGTCATTCAGTCTAAAAAATGCTCCTTCTGAATTTCAAAAAACTATGAATGATGTTTTCAATCCTTATTCAAATTTATCATTGTTGTTTATATTGATGATGTTTTAATCTT
>CAIGRT010177882.1:0-11432 GCA_903798405.1 Fraxinus platypoda
AACCGACCGGCGCCCACCCCTAGTTGTTGTAAATATTAAAAAATTTAATCATTGTACGAAACTCAAGAATGAAATGAAACCGAATCGAATGGAACCGAACCCGAACAGTTCTATAATTAAATTTGGACCAACGGTTCCACTTATCGGTTTCATTCTCCTTAGAACCGAATCAAACCGGACCATATCCAACCCTACTTTCCATGGTCTTGGACAAAAGAGGAAATGGATGTTGACTTGTTAGGTTCTAAATCTAAATCACTCAATTTATACACTCAAAATATACACGATGTTAAGGAGTAACTTAAAAACCAACTAAATACATGTTGGGAAATAAAATGAATCGAGATAATGTATATGACACAATATGAATTATATGATTTCAAACAAACAACAATACAAAGGGAAAAAAATTAATTGGTAGAGGAACTAAGTATATTATTCAATTGATTAATATGGAGAAAACAAATATAATAACTATGCCTACACAATTATTCTATATTTCAGTAATACAAAACTTATGAAAAGAGTCTAGTATTTATAAAGGTGCATGCAAAACCTTAGAAATACCACTGACATGGAAACAAGATAAAAAAATCACGTACAATAAAGGGAACAATATTTTCCCAATAAAAACACATGAAAAGAAGGAAAAACTATTTTCTAAAAAAATTCAACCTAATTTGGGTTAAAAAAAAAAAAAAACCCAGCAATATATTATTATTGCTCTAGGAAAAGAGAAAATAGGAGGGTACAATTACCACTACTACCAAACTAACAGTGGGACACTAAACATAGCTCTGTGTTTGATTGGTGGGTTGCACTAACGATTCTGATAAGAGAATTTTTTGGTGTGCACTTTATTTTCTTGTTAATCAAGTTTTGGGATCACTTGAGCTTCCTGCTTGAATTTTGTTAGTATTCTAGATCTTTTTATCGGGTTGTCAAGAACCTTGTTAACTGTACTGCTTGCAAAAATTGGATCAGTCTTGATGTTCATTATCGTTGTTCGAGTTTTAAAAAGCATGATGAATCACATATGTACATTAGATCCAAATGAAAAGAATAACAACACAAATCAAATATGTAAGTTCTGTCCAAATCCTCAAGAAAAATGATTCAATCTTATTTGAGTTAGAGAAGACTCAAAGTTTGCAGAGAAGCTGATAAAATTTATATCCCATACTAAATCGTCTAGCACCAACAATCATGAAAATGTAACGAAATTTCTCCTAAAACCATAGTTTCATACTGCAACCAAAATTTTGCATGCATGCTTTGCATGTCATGGGCATTTCTTCTTTCATCTTCGTTCATAGCTTATCCACCTGATGGATTGTTATATCGTGTTTTGATTTCACAAGAAAGAAGCACATAAAGCATTCACAATGAAAAATGCAGACGGAAAAATCTGGATCTCTAGCCTTGGATCACGAGAGGTCAATTTCAGCGTATCTGCAACTATGTACAGTAAAATAAGCTAACAGCATATGTAACTCTTACACGGGAAGATTGTCCAAGTGATATCCATCAAAACCAAACTCACTTTCAACTGGTCCAGTGCCTTCTTGCTGCTACAGCAAGAAAAAACTTGAATTAGTAAAAAGAAATGCAGTTATTAGTGTAACATTTCTAGAAAAAAGCTGCACCAAGGTTAGAAATCAAGAGGCTTACTTCTTTGAGAATTGAGCTCAAAAGATCCTCCTGATCAAACTGTTCAGGAAATAGGGTATTCTGGAAGCCCATATCAGGGAGTTTTTTAGCCTTACTCAGTGTATTATCAGCGAGGGACGAGTTAAGTTGTTGATTCATATTTGAATGTTGTGTGGGTTCAAAGGCCGGTCCAACATTCTGCAACCCCCAATCTGGGGTTCTATTCTGATTCAGATTGGAAAAAACACCATAATTAGCAACAAAACCTCTTGAACCTTTCATATCCGACTTGGCCTCTTCTTGAAGAATCCCTTTAGAGGCAAAGGTTGACATCCTTGGGTTGCTCACAGGAGCAAACCTCTTACCCGGCAACTGTATGCTGGAATTCACGGAGAAATCTACAGCTGCAGAGGGATGAGAAACGGAACTGTATACAGCCCCACAACCATTGTCAATCTCACTTCTTGTCAGAACACCACTAGGATTGGGCTGTGATAAAGTAGGTTGACCAAACGATGATGAAAGACCCGAGACATGACCACCATTAACTTCATTTAAAATTTGATTCTTTGATAGTGGTTGAGACAACTGTGTCATTAAATAGCCGTTTTTGCTTGATAGGGATGAGACTTGCATATTCACAAAGGCCTCTGCAGATTGGTGCAATGTGGCAAGTTGCTTTGGTTCCATACTTGTTGGGATTCCATGAAGTAACTTCATTTGCTTACTATTATCATTTAGTTGTTGATAGCCCTCACCAAACCTCAACTTTTGATTTTCATAGCCGAAAATATTTCTTTGATCAATTAGGGGCACAGATATGGCAGATGTAGTGGCCACTCTACCAAGTGCTGCTGCCTGGATTGCAGCAAGACTTTGTGGAGGAATCTGACCAGAAGCAGCTATAGATTGAAGACCAAGGCCATTGAGTGAAGATATAGATCCAAAGGTCACATCAGGGGGTCCCCTAAAAGAATTATTGAATCCATTCTGCTGCTGTGATACCCCGCTTATCCTTCTAAGATACAGACGATATTTCTGAATCAAGTAATTTCTTCTGTTAGAATCTTCCAAGGGAAGTGGAATACGGGTATCTACATAAAAAAACTAAACTTACACAATTCATCTGAAATACTAGACTAATGCAAGTTTCTTCTGCATATCAAATGGGAAATTGAAAAGAAATTTTCATCCAACCTGAAGATGGCTTGCAACATTCTCTCTTGTAAGCCCAGGAACATTCATTAATTCCAGAATCTTTTTAGGAACAGCCTCTGCATGCATGTGTAGAGTTCTAAAATAATGAATACTAGCATATGATAGCAGAATCATTATAGCAAGGAGAATATATAATTTAAGAATAATTTCAAGATCAGCATTTCCATTTGTAAAGAAGTAGAAAAAAATAACAAATGCAAGTATTTGACAGTAGAAATATGCATGAATGGACAAGAATCAGACGTGTATAGATTCATTTCATTGCCATAATAAATAAGGAATGATGGCTGCTCGGATACCAAATTTGATAAGCGAACAGGCTTAAACCAACAAACAAGAAAAGAGATCGAAATGGCAAAGGAATATTTGCTTTGATCAAACTAAATACCAGAGATTTAGCTCTCCAGACTTAAATCCCAGCAAAAACTAGAAATAGGCTCTGTAACTTCGAAACTTATTCCAACTAGGAACCTAATGTAATTAAGAAACTTTAAACCCCTGGGATAATTCCAAAACCAACAATAATTATGAAAGCTTTAATCACTAGGGAAAGTAGGCATATCTTGTGACAATTTAAGGCAAGTTTGAGAAGTGTTGTTGCCAACAACTCTCCCAGCTCCAAAACATAACAATTTCTTTCCTTCTTCACACTTAATTGATCTTTCAGCACCTTCATCGATCATATTGTCAATGCCATTACATGCTAGGTCCTTTAAGACGTGGTTTGAGTAGATTCTCTGCCCAAAAGGAATAAATTTATTTTATTCAAAGAAGTGATCAGAGGCTGTCTACCTGTGCATTGACACACCATTTCTCTACTTTTAGAGCTTGTTGATATGCATAATCTAGGTTCAAAAAATGAGTAATACTCATCTCCTCACTTATATCAATTCTCAGTACCTACAAGCAACGAATTATCAGTTGCACTTATATCAATTCTCAGTACCTACAAGCAACAAATTATCAGTTGCACATCCGTCTAATAGAGGTCAACTCGAACTAAAAAAAGTTAGGATTTGAGGGTTTGCTTGTCAAACCTAAGATCCTGTCAAAGCAAACTATGTAACTGTTCACAGAAGGCCATATACTTGGTAAGCAAAAAATTGCTTTCTAGATTATACCTTCACAATTCCTTGAATCTTAGGTTTCCCTATCTAGTCAGTGCTCTTCCAAAAATTTCCACCATTGCAGCTGGGGTTGTCAATGGATTGGATTTAGGGTCTTAGTCCAATATCAACCCGATCCGATTTGTTATAATAATATAATATATTTTATGTATTATTGCATAATTTATTACACATGCTTTTTGACATTTTAAAACTTGTATTATACTTCACATATAATTTTCAATTAATAAGTAATATTAGATAATAATATAATATTGTTAATTGAAATATTTGGAAAATTTTTAATTTTTAATTATTTAAAATAAGATAAAAATAATAATCAATTTATTTTATAAATTAAACAACCAAAGGGCCCGACAGTTGGAGTTGCTTTCATTGTTCCCAATTTCCCACGTCCCACATCCGATACTCACTAGAATATCATAGGATTTGCAATCTATAAATAGGTGAGCCAAAAATTGAATAAAAAGATATTTGGGCCTTTTAATTCTAGGGTTAAGAAGTTAACTAATATGAAATTTCTATCTTCCTAATTTCTTCAATTTCGGATCAAATATCCGATAACATAGTAAATCGGATATGGATTTAACAATCAAATATTCGTTGGATTATCGGATCGGATAATTATTCTTATCGGGTCTGATCTGATCGAATATGGGCAAATCCAATCCATTTACAGCCCTAATTGCAGCAAAACTCCTCTTAAGTTCATCTTCAATGATAGTACATTTCTTCCGACATTAGCTTCATCCATTTACTCCAACCTAGCTTCCCAGTGAAGGAACTCTTATGTGTTAATTCTTCCATGGAAATCTAAAACTTTAATTCAAACTCCGGAATTGAGACTAAGAACACATGCTCATGACTAGCACGAGCTACAACATTATGGTAAGGGTTAACATTCTTCTCCAAAACTTTACATCCATCCCTGAAAGTCAAAGCCACCTTCTGATAGTTCCAAAAAGGCCGTGGTTTAATTCAAAAATATCAATTCAGGTTTTTGCGTGCTACCTATAAAAGTTTTCCATTTGAGTAAGTTCCTATATCCTCTTTTGCGTCTATTGAGCTTGATATAACCTAGGAATTCTTGGTCATGTAACCATGATAAATTGGAACAATAGGTTCTCTAAAACCAAAATTAGCTTCTCTAACAAACAAATAATAAATTAGATAGAAATAATGAAATGAAAATGAGCAGAGATCGAAGTAAATGCTAAATTTAGTGCTTTAGGCTACAAAACAAACCATAATAGGCTATGCAAGCCTTAGGACTCCAATACCTATTCTAACAAAAAAGGCTTAGTCAACAGAAAGTACAAAAACCTATTTGTTTTGCATTTCTGATAATATGTTGAGGTGGCTAAATGATGAGGATGCTAAGGAGGTTCCAACCTAGTCGGGGTATCCTGGTACACCTAATGATTCCTACCTTCACCCACTTTATACAAAAAACAGAAAGTACAAAAACTTAGGTAATTTGGAAAGTTAAATAATTAAGAAAATTCCAAAACCCACAAGAATAAGGAGAGCTTTAATCCCAGGGAAAAATATCCTGTTGTAATTGGAAACTTAAAAGAACTCTAACATAGAATTTAAATAAAACTCAATTTAACAATACTAGTACATGAAGGATTTTGTAAAAAAATGAACTATTGCTTAGTAATCCTCGGCCTCTATTCAAAACAATGAATATGCTAAAGTAATTTTAGTATTGAAAAGAAGTTCCTCTTGCAAACTTTTAAGGGGAAAAACCTTTCTACTCGACATAGAAATTTGAGAGGTGTGTCATTATTTTTGGAAGTAACAAAAAGACCTCAGCAGCAGAACTTGATGAAGTACATTTCCCAAATGTTCGTAAATCAACACAAAGAATTTAAAGGTGTTTTCCAAGCTTTAGTGCCGCAGAGTTCATTTCCAAGATCAACAATATAATTAATATGCTTAGGAGAGAGTAACCTCCATTCTACTGAACAATAATTCAAGTCCAGTCTGTTCCCCCAGTATTAAAGTAAAGAAACATAGAATATAAACTAATAAAGAAAAGGGCTTTGTACATTAAAACTATCAAAGACAGGAAAAAATAGTAACCAACCAATGAAAAACATTCACGAAAATGTGGGCAAAAAATGAAGAGGGAAAGACAAGAAAAAGTAGGGAGAAAAATCATACTGTCAATTTCAAGTTGATTAACGGCATTTACAAATTGTTGATGGAGCTCGACTGACCAAACCACACGTGGTTTCTTCAAAGTAGATGTATCATCCATTTCTTCTGCTTCATCTTTCTCATCTTTCCTTTTGTTGGAATTTTTCCTGTTCTCTTCATAAGGTGAAGACAAGTAGTCAGCATCTTCGAGTGGATTTTGCTGCTGTTCTGCATCTTCCACACTTCCAGGTAGCTCAAATTCTATTTCCTTCGGGTTTTGCTTCTTTTTACGAACTACATGCTGCCATATATTCTTCAATGCCTCAATGCGAATTGGTTTAATGAGATAATCACATGCACCATGAGTAACACCCTTCATGACAACATCTTTGCTTTCATCCGCAGACATCACTGATCAATCAAAAAATCCAATCTCAGAATATAACTCCTAACTAGTATTAGGTTAAAAAAATATGCGAAGCCAGTGAATAAGAAACTTACTAATAACAGGTAAGTCCATCTCAAGCCCTACACACTCTAGAAGTTTGAAACCATCCATGTCTGGCATATGAACATCGCTTAAAACAATGTCAAAGCCAGTTTTGTCTTTCCTGAGTAACTCTAATGCAGCCTCGGCTCGATTGTGTAGTGTAACTGAGAAGATTCGGAAAAAAAAAAGATTTCTTATTAAATGAATTCCAAGATAACATAACCAAAGTAAAAGATTTTGAGATTATACACGTCTGCACAACAAAGTTAACTATGGTGCCTGTTCATAGAATTATGAATCCTGAGTATGTTTATCTTCCTACATAAATAATGATATTCTTAAATAGAATTACAACTATGATCTAAATACAACCATCTAGAAGCCAAGGATAACATCAAAACCATCTCCATAAATTCTCCTCCTTCAACACACGTTTAATTTAAAAAAACAATCCAGAAATCAAATAGGAAAGATTTGAGGTTGTCAGTTAACGTAAAAACTACATAAAATCCAAAAAGTATTCACTCACAAACACAGCTTAATTGTGTAGAATTATACCTTCATATAGGCATTTCTGAAGCATTCTCTGCAGTATAGTGAGACAAATAACGTCATCATCCACAACAAGTACTCTTAGACCCGCCGGAAACAGGTGGACCACCCCATCACCGGGTCTCCTTGTTGTGCTTGAACTTTGAACAGTCAAGGAATTCACTGTTCGAGAGCTACAAAGATTCATTTTTTCTTCAATATTTAAACAAGTACAAAAAAACCCAGAAGCTAATTAACCAAGAACGAATTCTAAAGCTTCAATGATGGGAATCTGTTATACATATAATCTAATCCTATTTCAATAAAATCCAAGAAAACATCCGACAAAAAGTAAAAAAGGAAAGCCTTGGCATTTCAATGACAAAATCTTTTTGTTTTTTGGGGTTTTAGAGAGTGAGGAAGAAAGGTACAAACATGAATAGAGATTGAAGACTGTACTGAGAGAGTTGTTCAAGAATTTTTGTTAAAAGGAAAAACGCAAGGAGCTTAACTAAAATACTGTTGTGTTAAGTCCTTGTGGTAATTGTGATTTTGGATTAATTTTTCTCATTCCATAATTAGAGAAATGATATTTTGACATTTAAATTCAGGGATTACTTACCATAAAGCAAGAGTAGGTTACATAATTAGTTGATAAAGAGATAAATCACAGGATTTCTTACCTTATTTTAACAACTTCTTTTTTTGAATGACCTATTTTTGTTCAATTTTTCTTTTTCTTTTTTTAAAATTTCATTTTACTAATAAAAAAACAAATGCCCTTTTTTTCATTTTAATTTTAAAAATATGACTTCTACTAAAAAAAACATTTTGCTCTGTTTGAGCCACATTATTTTTTTCATTCTCATTCTTCTACTCATTTTTAACCACACATTCTTCAATAATATAATATTTTTAATCATATCAATAACTTTTCATTCTTTTTCAACCACATATTCCACATCACATTAAAAAAAATGCATTCTTGGGTTGATAATGTGCACCAAACAGGGGCATATGAAGATCACGAAACTCAACAGAATTAATTCTAGATGTGAGACATTAACCAACCCACTTCAATCAAATGCATGTTTGCACGTCAAACACGCTACTAAACAAGATTAAACGACTTCGTTTTTTTTTTTTTTGTTATTATCTTTAATATTGCACAATTCACGTCTAGATCAAAATGTGACCATTTTAGCTATAGATTGTAGTTTGTTTGACAAGATATTCTCTCTTATGCACTAGATGATATATGCATATAAAAAAATGTGGAAGACTTCGTCTTCAATCACATTCACAAGTGTTATTTTTTGTGTTTTTTGTTTTGTACGGAATTCTTTTTCTTTAGTCGGACACAAAATTATAGTAATTATTAAATTAAGGAATCAAATAATTTGATTGTCATTGTCTATGTAAGACTTTTTAGTCAAAATGAAATTGACCAATTTCATATCCTTAAACTTAAAAAGAAATATATATAATTTTGAAATCAAACCACTGCAAAGTACAATCTCTGCTCTATGGTATCTTTTCTCTATTCCAATGAATAAAGTGTCAAAACCCAAAACCCCAAAAGGCTGTGTCATTATGGTAACTTAATTTATGCAGCAGAATATTCACCTTTTACGCAATAAAACATTTATTTTATCCCTTTAACAAATTAATTAATTACAATAAACAGTTATTAATGTTAATTAATTGCTTTTTTTCAATGGGTTTAGCTTTTTATGGCAGGTGAGAGATGCTTTTAAGGAGAAGAGAATATCTGTATATCAGAAAGCACCAGTTCCACGCCAAACTCTTAAAGAAAGAGGTTAAGCCAATTAGGTAATGCCACGTTAGTTGTCATGCAAGTTGAAGAAAAAAATCTGCGCTACTTTAGTAATTGTATTCTTTTTGCAGTTTGGTCCTTCAAAATCATTACTGCCACCCTATTGCCATCTCCCATCCAGATTATGACTTATTATTTTTTTTTTTCAAAACACAAAAATTAACTCGACTTTTTATAGTTTTCATGCAACGATAAGGTTGAAGTTGAATTTATGCCAAATTATACTTGAAAATCGAGTTGAGTTCCTAACATAAGTACATTCTAGAAAGGTAATCTCGATCAAGAAAGATACGTACTCAGTTCAATAATAGATGTACATGAAACATGCAAGATTGTGTGACTCGAACTTTATATGTCAAATTTAAAACGAGTTTGATCTAACCATATGCATTTTGGTAACGTAAATGGGATAAAGATGTGAAAATTAACGTAAAAAGACATTAGTACTGTTGCGTGTTGAGAATAAAGCTTCTCTATTGTCGGCCGTACAATTTTGTGGTGCTTCTCAGTTGAATTTATGCCTCCCTATTTTTCCCTTTTGAAAGTATTCTGAATTTACATAAAATTTTGTTTAATAATTTTTAAATATATAATACATATAAATTAGTGAAAATCACATGAAACCAAAATTTTTAAGTTGTCATTTCAAAAATCAAATTTAAATTTTGATTATACAAAAATCAAATGATAATTCAATATTAATAATAAAAATATAAAATTAAATTAATCTATATATCCACCTACCCCCATCCACCCCATCAAATTTCATATCAAACCTTAATTACTTTCCCTTTCCTTTCTCTCTCTATATCTCTTACTTGTTTTTCTATCTCTATACTCACACTCTTACAAACGCCCCCCATCTCTATCATAGCCGAACCATCACCGATCGAGAAGCACACCACGCTCTCCACTACAAGCAGCACCACTATAGCTCCCTCTGTTCGACGTCATGCATAAAGAAGCCACTGTCGATTTTCCCTCCCTCTCTCTCTCTTCGTTGCGATTATTGTGTGCAATAGCAAGGTGCTCACTGCTGCAAATCATGGGGGCACCGCAGATCGGGGTCCTTTCCTCCATTTTTTCTCTGGTCATAGGTGGTTGGGGTTGCAGGTAGTGCGGATCGGGATAGGGGACGTCCTCGATGGGGGATCTGCAAATCAAAGCCGGAGTAGAGAAGTGATGGTAGTGGTTGCTGCAGATCAGAGCTGAAGAAGAGAAGGGGTGGTTGTGGTTTGACATTGTTGTGGCGATCTATCAGAGAAAAGAAAGGGTGGTTGTGGTTTGAGATGGTTGTGGTTAGGTTGTTGGTTGGGTGGCGGTAGTAACGATGACAAAGTGGGACAAATGGTGTTTGTGATTAATTATTTGGATTTGTGATGTGGTTGTGGAATGGCGTGACGATGTGGTTGTGTTTTTCTGTGATGTGTTGATTTTTTTGAGGTAGTTGTATTGTTGTCGGGAAGTGGTGGTGATGGTTCTGTTAGAAGGAGTTGTGCGGTGGTGGTCACAAGTGTTGGTTGTGGTCACAAGTGTTGGTTGTGGTCACAAATTATTTGATTGATTATGACCATTAAATTGGTTGACCTATGACCAATAAACAATAATTGGCCAATGAAAAAGATAAATTGTGACCAAGAAATAATGTGTGACCTAAAAAAATTTTAATTTGTGACCGATAATTTGACAATTTGTGACTGTCTACTAATTTGTGACTTATAATATTTGTGATTTGTGACCGATAAATAAATTGTGACATATAAATTTTTGATTTGTGACTGACGAACAAATTGTGACCTATAAAATTTTAAAACTGTGATCGTAAAATAATTTGTGACATAAAATTTGTGATTTGTGACCAATGAATAATATGTAACTTATTAATTTCATAGATTTGTGACCGATNTTTTAAAACTGTGATCGTAAAATAATTTGTGACATAAAATTTGTGATTTGTGACCAATGAATAATATGTAACTTATTAATTTCATAGATTTGTGACCGATGAATAAATTGTGACATATAAATTTATAATTTGTGACCGATAAATAAATTGTGATCTATAAAATTTTTGAATCGTGATCGTAAAATAACTTGTGACATATAAAATTTGTGATTTGTGACCAATGAATAATATGTGACCAAATTATATGGAATTGTAACTTTAATATATTTAATTAATAAAATATATGTTTAATTAATTAATTTGTTAAAAAAATTTAAAAAAAATATAAGATTTGAAATTTTAAACTTAGTTTCTTAAATTTAAAATTATGAAAACTTAACCTCTTAGTTATGAAATCTTCCATATAAATTATGCACTTTCAAGTCTCTCTCCATTTTTTTTTTTTCCTTAATTTATAAAAAGGGAAGTCTACATAAATCAGGTTTTTATTTATTACCATTTCAAAATTAAGGTTAGATGTTTTAAATT
>CAIGRT010177905.1:0-12255 GCA_903798405.1 Fraxinus platypoda
ACCCAACCCACGCCCACCCCTATTACTAAGTGATAAACCAAAACTCCAAACCCACCAAACCCCAATATGAATTTCCAATGCAAATATTTCAAAAAAAACTTGAATAAAAGCTGCAGAAATGATCTTTATAGAAAAAAAATGTAATCTTCATTAGAATTTCATAGAGTCCTTCATTTATTTGGTTAAGTAAGGGAAGGGTAAAGTGGACTTTTGAGACTTTAAAATAATTAAAATTTCTTTTATTTTTTAGAAATTGGTCAAAAGCCTTCCGAACAAAATGATATTGAGGGATGGACATCTCAACTAATTCCCCGTTGAATTTCTTAATATAGGTATGTTGATTTCGATAATTTATTTCAATCTAATGAAGTATTTTATCAATCTTTTACGTATACCGCTGAAAATCTCCCCCAAAATTTTCTTTTCTCTTGCTGAGAATTAGTGAAATTATCACTATTTTGATCTTCGACCACCTAAAATTTAGGTGTTTCTTCCATCCAGAAATGTATATTTGCGAGTATAGATTGTACTACGGGCGTGGTCATGTGGATTGTATTGTACAAAATTCACCTATTCGTCTTGAGTAACCAATAACGTGCAATCCTTAGTATAATGTTTAGCCCTATAGTTTTTATAGAAAAAATATTTTACCATCATAATGATCTTTCATGTTGGATCACCAAAAATTTATGAACCAAAGCGGAAGCATACTTGAATCAGACATGGTTAATGCAATAAATGAGTCCAGCGGTTTTAGTCTTCCAGATCCAACACGTTATCCCTTTTTTTCTCTGATGATGGGAGTCAAATCAGAATGAACAATCACCATGTGATCCGGGGACCATATTCGTATATATATATACTAACGGCCTGTTAACCTAATTCGGCCCATCATAAAATTAGAAAAAGACTTGGTCTCTTCACATAAAGGCCCTCACTTTAATTAGATGCTTCAAAATCCAAAATATCGAAACCTTATTAGATCACTTTAAACGGGTTTAACCAAAATTGGTAGCTTTTAATTTAATACACAATAATTCACATAAAAGCCCACATGATCAATTAAAAAATCCTTGCAGTTTTTACTAATCAAACTCATATGCACTGCATTTACACCCTATACTTAGGCTTTCACCAAGTTCTATTTACTTTTTTATTGTCGCATTGTGTGCTTTACTAATTGATGAATTATCTAACTCACGTAAATATGCTACTCTCTTCTGGCCTACATGGTCGGAAGAGGACATTGAATGTGTCTTTGAAATGAACTCAAATAGTTCCATAGCTTCATACACTGATTTAGTCGTGATAGTCCCATTTGCTGAGGAGTCTATATAAGATTTAGCAAGAGCTGAAAGTTCAAAATAGTACTGTAATTATTGACCCTTGCTAATCCTGTGATTTAGATACTTTCTTAGTAACTCCTTAATATGTCCCACGCTAATGAAGTCTTTCCTCGTCAAGATGCTGAAAAGTTGAAATTTCCTACTTCATTTTGGCCACTTTAGTTGGTTACTTATCGCAAAATTTCCTTTCCGAAAACATACATGTAGTACTACACAACTACTGGCATGAGGCACAGAATCCTACCATTTAAATGTGACATCCCTTAATGTGTATAGTTATAATTGAATTTTGATTACTTCATCTCGTATCCTGTTAGAATGTATAAAGTAGTTAGCTTATCTATTAGATATACAATGCAATTAACTTATCAGTTGGTAATGTAAATATCCCATAAGACCTTGAGCTTATCAGCTAGCTGCAGGCTCGACAATTGTACATGGTTAGGTGCACCATCATTCTTCCTGTTATAGTTTGTTAGGATTAGATAATTTTACCCTTTTTACCCCCTCTTCCTCCTATATATCTTCACTTTTATTTTTGATAATGATAAGATGAATATACTGGTTCAAATAGAATCGATCAGTTCCTTCCATCATCTTCATCAATTGCTTAATTCTCTTTCTATCATTACCATTCAGCTGTAAACTCTTACATGGTATCAGAGCCATGACCACCATTGCCGAAATAAATTCCAGTGGCAGTGACAACACAACCCTATTCGAGCTCCTGATCTTTCTGACCTCTATAAGCTAGAAAACTCAGATAATCCATTAGCTATTTTAGTGACAGAATTACTAACTACAGAAAATTATCCTACCTAGTTGAGGGCACTCCGGAGAGCACTTCGAGCTAAAAATAAGCTTGGTTTCATCAATGGGACTCTGCCTAGACCTGAACCAAGCAATACCTCATTCAATCCATGGGAAAGGTGTAATGACATGGTGGTGTCATGGATTCAAAATGCCATATCTCCTTCTCTTATATCCAATGTTGCATTCATGGATGAGGCAAGTGAGATATGGACAGAGCTTAAGGATCGATTTTCTCAACAAAATGGACCCAGAATATATGAGCTGAAGAAGGCACTGGCTAATCTGGAACCAGGAAGAGACTCTGTAAGTATCTACTATGGTAGGTTGAAAACTATCTGGGATGAATTGGTAGTCTATGATCCCATCCTTGAATGTGACGTGGATAGTTGAAGGTATTGGTGGATAGGCACCAACATGACTGTGTGATTAAGTTCCTAATGGGGCTAAATGAAGTTTATGACAATACAAGGGCTTAAGTGATGATGCTTGACCCTTTTCCACCAGTGAATAAGGTGTTCTCTTACATACAGCAGTAGGAAAGACATAGGCAAATTACCTCTACTGTTGTGAACAATGAGGCCGTTGCAATGGCAACTAGAAAATCCTATGGAGATAACCGAAATCCCAGCTATGGAAAAGTGAATTTCACTAGGAAAAAGGATAGACCCTATTGCACATATTGCAAGATCCCCTGGACATAACTTGGATAAGTGCTTTAAGGCAGGTAATACTGAGTCTCATTTCTGCACACACTGCAATATGATAGGGCACACTATGGAGAAGTGTTTCAAGCTACATGGTTATCCTCCAAATCATAAGCTACACAAAGTTTAAAAGAGATATGGGAGCTTTGTAAATCAGTCAAGTACAATGCAGGAAGAAAATGAGAGGCCAGTTTCTCCAACAAAGGAAGAATATCAAGAGTTCCTTGCCTTGCTTCGACCTAAGGAAAACTCACAGGCCAATCATTATGTCCATCATGTGCAGACTTTTGATCACTCAAAAAACAATCCCCAATCTGACTTATCTGGTACAACCACTTATTTATTTGTTGTACCCACACCCTCTCAGAATTCTGCAGGTATTCCATGGATTATTGACACTGGTGTAACAGAACATATGATCTGTAATACCAGTTACTTCACCTCCATTAAAGCAAGAACCTCTCTCTCAATAAGACTACCTACTAGGGAGATAGTTCCAGCCATCTATTCTGGAGTAGTGCAGGTCACAGAGTCTATAATCCTCAAGGATGTGCTATATGTCCCCAATTTCCACTTTTATTTACCGTCTGTTAAAAAGCTAACACATAAAATTCCTTGTTGCCTGATATTCATGTCTGATGCCTATTTTGTGCAGGACCTTTTGTCTTGGAGGACGATTGGGAAGGGTGAAGTATGAAACAGCCTGTATCGACTCAAGCTAAACAAAGTTCCACCCACAGCCTTAGCAACTACCATATCAGTTCTTAATCATAGGCAGCCTCTTTCAGCAGCTTCTGTTACCAATTCTGATGTTCAGCCACACTTGTGGCATTATCGTTTAGGACACTTATCTGATTCTAGAATAAAACTTATTCCTGATACCTCTGTTATTTCCCATTTTAAGAATGTAGATAAAGTTCCATGCTTTATTTGTCCATTGGCAAAACAACACAAAAATCCTTTTCCCATAAGCTCACATAGAACTAAACAAATCTTTGATGTATTCCACTATGACATTTGGGGTCCTTGCCCCCATAATAGCCCATGATGGATCCAAGTACTTTCTTTCGATAGTGGATGATTTTTCACGAGCTACTTGGTATATTTGCTTAAAAGAAAATCTGATGTCGATCATTCAATCAAAGCATTTATTCAAATGGTAGAAAATCAGTTTCAAATTTCAGTTAAAGTTATGAGGAGTGACAATGGACCTAAATTTAAACTAATAGACTTTTACAACTTAAAGGGGATCATCCATCAGAAGAGTTGTGTTGAGACCCCTCAACAAAACACCAGCATTTAATGAATATAGCAAGAGCCTTGAAATATCAGTCATGCCTATCTCTGTTTTACTGGAATGAATTCATTCTCACCGCAACATACCTGATAAATAGAGTCTACACACCATTGCTACAGAACAAATCACCCTTTGAAGTGTTATTTCAGTGCAAACCAACATACTCACACCTTAGAATTTTTGGATGCCTTTGCTATGCCTCTACATTAACACAAGGGAGAAGGAAATTTGATCCTAGAGGGAGACAGTGTATAATCTTGGGGTATCCCTTTGGGGTGAAGGGATACAAAGTAATGGATTTACAGACAAAGGCCATATTCATATCTAGGGATATAACACTCCATGAAACTCTTTTTCCTTATAAACAATCTGAAAAACCCATTGAAGAATTTGAATTTGTCTTCATCAAACCACTTCCTAACAGTGCCATTTCTATTCATGAATCAACATCAGATACATTGCCTGAATCCTCTATAATAAATATACCTAATCAGAATACTCCCAATAGTTCCAATAGTCCTACACCAGATGATGTTCCTCAAATACCACCTGCCACACTACCTATCATTCGAAAATCTACAAGAGTCAAAAAGGCTCTCCAATACTTGCAAGACTTTCACTGTCATCAGGCTGCATCGACTCAGCAGTCCTAATCTTCTCCCAAGATAAGGTCTCCAGCCTCTGCAGGTAAAGCCTTTTTACTCTCTAACACTATTTCTTATCATAAACTATCACCCCGGTTCAAAGCTTTTTCAACCTCCATTTGCACTCACTTTGAACCTTACACTTACCATCAAGCTGTGAATGATCCTAATTGGTGCAAGGCAATGAACTTAGAAATATAGGCCCTTAAGTTAAATAGAATATGGACTCTCACTGATCTTCCACTAGGTAAAACAGTAATTGGATGCAAATGGGTATACAAGCTGAAGTTTAACTCAGATGGAAGTATTGAAAAGCACAAAGTGAGGCTAGTGGCCAAAGGGTACAACCAAAGAGAAGGAATAGATTACAATACAATGAAACGTTTTCACCTGTTGTAAAACTTGTAACAGTTCGATGTTTGTTGGCAATAGCAGCAATTCAGAATTGGCACTTGAAGCAATTCGACATGAGCAATGCTTTCTTACATGGAGTGCTACACGAAGAGGTCTATATGCAAAAGCCTCCAGGATATTCAAAAGGAACTCCTAACCAAGTTTGCAAGCTCTTAAAAAGCATCTATGGCCCGAAGCAAGCTTCAAGGCAGTGGTATTCTACAGCACTTATAGAGTTTGGCTTCTCTCAGTCAAAGGCTGATTACAGCCTTTTCACCATGACCACCAATTATTCTTTTATAGCCCTGCTTGTCTATGTAGACGATATTGTGATGGCTAGATCCAATTTGAGACAAATAGATAGAGTTCAGAAGTTCCTCAGCGGCAAATTCAAAATTAAGGCATTGGGTGACTTAAAGTATTTCCTTGGCCTCGATGTTGCAAGATCGAGTAAGGGAATTGTGATATCCCAACGCAAATATACTTTAGATTTGTTGGCTAACGCAGGGCTACTTGGTGCTAAACCAGTGAGGTTACCTATGGATCAGAACTTGAAGTTGGGAAAGGACACAGGAAAAGCTCTACCAGATGCCACAATTCACAGAAAACTGATTGCAAAATTGATGTACTTATCCCTAACTAGGCCTGATATATGTTATGCTATTCAGAAGCATAGTCGATACATGGAAGCACCATCTTACACACACCTCATTGCAGTCTAAAAAGTAATCAAATATTTGAAACTTGCACCAGGACAATGTATACTATTTTCCTCTTCATCCTCATTGATACTTCGAGCATTTTGTGACTCTGACTAGGTAGCATGCCCTGATTCTCGAAGATCAGTCACTGGTTATTGTATCTTCCTTGGGGATTCCTTGATCTCATGGAAATCCAAGAAACAAACTGTAGTATCTCGTTCTTCCGCTGAAGCAGAGTACAGGTCAATGGCTAGCACTTGTTGTGAAATCACATGGTTAAAATATATTTTGAAGGATCTCCAAGTCCATCACTTTCCACCAGTGTACTTTTGGTTGTGTTCTTTGTGTTTCGTCTGAAAGTACATCAAATCTCATAGTTGAATGGTTCAAAGTCATCGCCTTGTGAACGAAGCATACAATGAACACATTTTTCCTATATGAAACAAATAAAGTAAAAGTTAGAAATAATTTGAATCAATATTAAATTAAAGTAGTCCATAAAAGCAACACTAAAAACTTGTTGAGGGATGATCGCAACTATATGATTTCAATTAAGAAAGTAGTAAAGTTGACCTAAAATTTTGGATTATCGTTCCTACGAAAACTATCTATTTAGTAATTAATAATATTTCTAACACCTTGTTGATGGCAAGGTTAATTAAACTAATATTAACTAAAAATAAAAGTAGCAATTAAACTATAATATATAACATTTAAGGCCTTGTGATTCATGATTTCATCTTAGTTATCCCTTTTAATCTCGTATCTTTATTTCAATACCTAAAGTTTTACTTGATCAAATTTACTAATTAAGTCAATGTACGTATCTCGAGTTCAAATCACTTATATCTATGAGAGTCAATTCACTATATTTCTATGTGAATTTGAATAAGCATCAACTAAAATTAGAAATTCAATTAAAACCGCAACAATAATAAAATGTGTTTCTATACCTTTTATTCAATTATCGAATTTTACTACATAATCTAAATGTGTAATTCATCTCAGTAAAAATAAAAGTAGCAATTAAACTATCAAATATAACAATTAAGGCCTTGTGATTCATGATTTCACCTTAGTTATCCCTTTTAATCTCGTATCTTTAGTTCAATACCTAAAGTTTTACTCGATCAAATTTACTAATTAAGTCAATGTACGTATCTCGAGTTCAAATCACTTAAATCTAAGAGAGTCAATTCACTATATTTCTATGTGAATTTGAATAAGCATCAACTAAAATCATTAAATCACATAGAAATTCAATTAAAACCGCAACAATAATAAATGTGTTTCTATACCTTTTATTCAATTATCGAATTTTACTACATAGTCTAAATGTGTAATTCATCTCTTGGTTTGTAACCAAAACAAATCGATGAAATAGTGGCAACTTATTTTAAAGCATTAAGAATATATGTAAATCAATACATAAAACAATTAACTCAAAAAAATCTTGAGAATTGAAAGTAAATATTCAAAACTAGCTTATATCGTTTGTCCTAACTATTGGTTTAGTTACACATCATAATGAAAGGAAAATACAAAAGTATTTTGAAGTACAATCACTGGGTTTAAAGGTAAAATAACAAAAAGATGAAATTCTTCCACTAAGAATTCATCTTTTTCACGCTAAGTTCTTGAAATCCTACCTATTTAATTAGTCTTCTGCCTTGTATCTTCTATTCTTTCTCGTGTGTACATCCCTGAGTATAAAGGAAAAATGATCGAAAGATGAACTTCTTGCACTAAGAATGATTGTCTTCTTTACACTAAGGATCTGTTTGATAGGCAAGATGGAAAGGAATTTGAATTCCATGTTAGTTGGAAAATAAAAACTCACCAAACCCATAAGAATTCGTTTTCCATGAAAACGAAGAAAATGCAGTTTAAAGTGGTTGTACCTTGAAATTCGATTTTCATTTTCACTTTACAATCAAACAGCCAAAGTGGAATTCGTTTTCCTCGAATATGACATTTTTCATGGAATTCGTTGCAATCAAACAAGGCCTAAGTTCTTGAAATCCTAGATTTTTCTTCTCTTTTCCCTTGCATCTTCTCTTCTATCTTTTGTGTGTTTAACCTCCTTTAATTTACTTAGAAGAAGTCTTTATATAGTGCTCGAACCTGTTTGAAAATCGAGCCTCGAAGAGGACAAAAAATCCCTAAAAAAATATCGTGAATTTTTGTCCAAAAGCAACAAAATAATTATTTGTTAGTTTTTTTAAATCGCAACCGGACCATAGTTGACGAGTAATGTTATTCATCCCCACTGGGGATGAAAACACAGTCTACGTGGCGTTAATGTGACATTAAATTATAGGTGAAATTAAAGAAGTCATTTAATTTCACCTTTCATTTAACCTATCATTTAATGTCACCTAAACTGTGTTTTCATCCCCACTGCGGATGAATAACATTACTCATAGTTGACTTACCGCGGTCTAACTGCGACAACCACAAAAGATTCGTAATTGCAAGTAGACTGCATCACCTTTGTAACTATCGTCTTTTATGCTTTGGTCCCTACTTTGAGCGTTTCATACGATTTTGGTCATTTTTTTTAAAATCTAAATCTTCATTATTGATTTCGTAACTTCTGAAAGCATTCATGATGGTCCCCGAATCTTTGTAATCATCCGAATTGGTCCTGATTAAGTTTTAAAAGTGTACAAAAAAGTCCCCCAAACTTTGTCACAAGTTAAATTTCACTCTCGGAACTTGTAACTTTCCTCCCATTGATCTCTTAATGCTTCTTGTCAATCATGTGCCCTTTGGTTAGTCTTCAGTTGCCACAAATAAACTTCAGTTAGGTTCAAAACTCCTTTTTTAAAAAGGAAAAAATACATAATTACCGTACTTTCAAGATACACTTTCAAATTTAAGAAACTTGATTAAATATTTCAAAAATTAGGTGATCACATTTAACTAAACCAAACAGGGCTTTATTAAATTTTGTTAAAAATGACAAATACGAAAATTTTAAAAAGGAAAAAAATACATAATTACCGTACTTTCAAGATACACTTTCAAATTTAAGAAACTTGATTAAATATTTCAAAAATTAGGTGATCACATTTTGTGACATCTAATTATGTTTGGCCCCAATTAAATTTTAATTTATTTTTCGCTCTCCTCTTATCAACCACACATCCTCTCAATAAAATAATATCACGCATAAATTCAAAAATTCTCCTTACTTTTTAACCATATATTCTTAAAAAAATAGTATTCCAAAATCATTTTTTTTTTCATATAATGGAGTCTAAACAATGACATAATTTATGGTCACATTCACATACTAGTCATAAATCACACAATATCATAATCACAAAGACATAATTTGTAAGTCATAATTTTGCAAATCACACATTTTATAGGTTACAACTTATTTATTGACCACAAATTATTCTATTAACTAATTACAATCAATCTTCTTCTCACCCCACCCCATCAACTACCATCGACACCATCCAAAATATCGTCTTCACCTCAAATTCTTAACACATTGCCATCTCTACCTCAAAAGTACCATCACCTCTTTCAATTTCAAAAATCAAGTTCAATAATTTTATTTTTATCAAAAATCAAATATATTCAATCCAAATGACTTAATCACTTTACAAAAATTGGCCAAAATGCTGCTCCATCTGTTCTTCCTCCATGCCTTCTTCCTTTCTCCTATCAATTCTTCATATCTACAATCGTATTACCGCTATTTGCCTTTGAGATTCCTTCCTTTTCAGTACCATTTCGCTGAATACACTCCCTAATCTTACTCTCCCCTTTTTCGATACCATTTCATCGATACTTGAGTAAAGAAGAAACAGTAGAAAAGGAAGTTGCAATATAACTGATTTGTAATTTATTATATATTTAATGTTAAATTATTTAATTATAATTTGATTTATGAAATAATAAATTTATATTGAAATTAAATGTTTCAAAATAAGTGTGGGTAACAAATAATGAAATAACTGTTATAAAAAGAGAGAATAAGAGAAGTCAATAAACTTGTGTGTATTATAATGAGAACCAAAGCCCTATATTTATATGGCAGGATTAGGAATACAATGGTAATAATTTCTAGGGCTACAAGGGTACAATTGTCATTCACTATAAATTTACAATTTACAACACTCCCCCTTGAATGACACATTACAAAATATCTGACTCGTTAAAACCTTGTTTGATAAAAATTCAATGAGACAAAAAAAAATCAAACGAAGGAAATGGAGTACAGTTATTTTGGAGTATTAAAGATAAATGTTGTCTCATTAAAACCTTGTTAAGAAAACCCTGTGGGATAAAACCTTAGCGAAGGAAAAAGAGTACAGCTACTCTCCTTGAGTTGATCACTGAAAATCTTTGAGTTGACGCATTCCAATCTTGTGAACCAATTTCTTGAATGTAGATGTTGACAGTACTTTTGTAAATAAATCAGCCACATTATCACTTGAACGAATTTGTTGAACATCGATGTCTCCATTCTTCTGAAACTCATGTGTATGAAAGAATTTTGGAGAAATATGCTTCGTCCTAACCTTTGATATAACATTATTTGAGTTGTGCAATACAAACATCATTGTTTTCATAAAAAATTGTTGGACTATCTTTTATTGAAGTTAATCCGCATGATGTTTGGATATGATGGGTCATGTTTCTCAATCATACACATTCTCGGTCTGGTTCATGGATTGCAATTATTTCAGAATGATTTGAGGATATTGCTGTCAAAGATTGCTTCACAGATCTCCATGATATAGTTGTTCCTCCACGTATAAACATGTATCATGTTTGTGATATAGCTTTATGTGGTTCAAATAGACAACTTGCATCTGTGTATCCCACTAAAGTAGATTTCGACTTTTGAGAATAAAATAATCCCAAATCAATAGTACCATTTGTATAAAAAATATGTTTAACACGATTCCAATGTTTTGTGTTGGTGTAGAGTTACATCTTGCAAGGAGATTTACAAAAAAAACTATGTCGGATCGAATACAGTTTGCAAGATAAGTTAACGCTCCAATTGCGCTAAGATATGATACTTAAGGACCAACAACATTTTCTCCATCTTCAAGGTGACGAAAATGATCATTTTTCACATCAAGTGATTGAACAACCATAGGTGATGCTAATAGATGTGCATTATTCATATATAAGCATTTTAAGACTTTTTTTGTATAATAGTGGGAGAACGTGCATTGCACGTTAATTGCTTAGTGTTAAAAATAACTGTATGTAAATTTTAGAAAAAATCATTTAAAAATAACAGTGTTGCAGGAAAATGCATAATCTGCTACAAGAAACATACAGCAAAAAAAAAAAAAAAAAAAAAATTACATCTCAATTTCTTATAAAACGTTAAAACAAATTACAACTTAAGCTTTTTATTAGTACTCAGCAAGTATCAAGTATTGATCCCCTGTTTCATTATTTTGAATTCGTTGTCCTTTTAACATAACTATAGATGTAATTTGGTTACTCTCTCACCTTTTGAAGGACAAATTAAGTAAATGACAATATTCACAAAGCTCCAATGTACTCCATTAAAGATAAAGAAGACTATAACGACTCCATTTTTTTAATTTGATAAAGATTCAGTTAACACAAATTGGAAAATTTCGTGTGAACATCAAAAAATTGTAGGAATAAATTTATTTTATTTCTATCTTGTTATAACTATAACAAACATTAAAAAATATGTAGGAATTCCTTTTTGACGAAAACAATAGAGGATAAAATTAATCAACCATGGAACCGAAAGAAAAAACAAAACATTGAAAATTCCAAAACATAGGGATTATGAAAATGAAATATAGTACCGCATACGATGCAAGCAAAAAGTTGGGGACTAAGAAATGTGTACATAAACTCCTTGTTTGCTTAAGGTTAAAAAAAATTATATAGATATCATAAATAATCATGGCATATTATAGAGCTGCGTGACCATTAAGCGCTAAACAATTTACACATTGAAGCGACCGTGTCTCTGATTCAACGCTAAGGGGCTACCCAACTACAAATGAACTCATTAACTTCTGTGAATGAAAATAATTTTCGAGAAATATTACTTTAATTAGAGTAAAAACAGATTTTTTGGTGCTGTATGCCCTAAATTTTTTACCTGGAAAAGCAATGATGAAATGTTGTAAAGCTAGCCCTCTGTGACCTAGTGCAAAGCTAACAGTATAAACAAAGTATTGTTAATATAGGCAGTTAGAAAAATTCAATTGAAGGCATGTAAATATGGAGCAACATGAAGTATCCATGCTTAAATACTATGGGACTCCATCTTTGGTAATAAGAAATAAAGCAGTTGAAGATGGATCCATGGGAAGGAACTTATTCAAAAAG
>CAIGRT010177908.1:886-11661 GCA_903798405.1 Fraxinus platypoda
AATTTGTTCCCATTGCAACAAAAAAAAAAGGTGGAAAATGTTTTCCCACCAAATAGGTGAGAAAACAAAATCAAGCTTTTGTGCATCAAAGGATTGTACCTAAAAAATGTGGAAAACCAATTCCATGGAAAAAAAAGTGTCATCAAACACCCGACAAAAGTAGGAAATGGAATTTCACTTCCAACTTCCATGGAAAATAAAGGGCTATCAAACAGACCCTTAGATCCCAACTTACGATTCTCAAACAATCAAAAGTTATTTTTAAGTGTTTAGTAGATTTCAGATAATTTGATTATGGAAGAATTTGTACCATTTAGCGGTAGATTTTGATAAGCAACAAATGATAGCTTTTCGGATTCTGTTTTTAGCATTTTCAATTATCTATAATTAAAATATCAATTTTAACCAAAATGAATTGAGTTGATTCCTATTCTACTATAAAGACAAGTTTTTTTTATTTTATAATTTTAAATATTGTGGGATTTAATATATCTTAATTCCTTCCCATTTAAAATTACTACATTTGATTACATTTTCTTAAAATGTATTTAATAATATTACATTTATCATAAAAAAAATAAATTCCGATCCTACAAATGATGATGATGATATAAAAAATATTATTAGAATATTATCATAAAAAAATTCCCAAACCGATAAATGATGATTATAATATAAAATAATATTAACATTATTACAATTTATATTCATTTTAGTAATTATATTAAATTGCTTTTGTTTTCGAACGTCGGAATGAAATTCACAGCAATTTTTGAAATAAAAGTTTACCAAACATTTAACTGATTCTTCTCACAGCAATTCTTTCTCAACGTAATAAAAACTGATTCTCTTAGAACTACAACAATACCAAACCAAGCCAAAGTTTTCAAGTTAAAACCCAGCTTCTTCCAATATTTCTCCAACAATATTTGAAAATGATCAATTGCCTAGTTTAGTACCACCCATTAGTTTTGAGTTAATGACAACACAAAATAAATAATACAATTTGAACTCTGAATTCCATCCTTGAGAGAGAGAGAGAGAGAGAGAGAGAGAGAGAGAGAGACTTAATACATTTTATAACAAAACTATGGGCATAGAGATGTAAATACATTTTATAGCAAAACTATGGGCGTAGAGACTTAATACAATTTAATACATTTTTTTTTCTACTTTATCCACTCAAATTGAATAATATGTCTATGTAAATTCTACTCTTTTTATAACAAAACTATGGGCATGGAGATGTAAATTAAAAATGTTTAAAAAATTGGTAATTTGACTTTTGATTGTAGAAGGCCACTCAAAGGAAAAATTGTTGTCGAGGTCCCAACCTATGATTGTTGTAGTAAAAAAATCCCAAATTTATTGGCATTTACGTTATCATCATTTATATTTTGTAGGACATTGGTGCCAATAAACGATTTCATCCACTATCTATTAAAAAGTCATATTCAATACACAAGAAATACTCTTGTAGTGTCGAATAGGTAACAGTATATATTTAATAAAAAAAATAGAAGAAAAGGAAATGGAAAATAAAGCAAAGCCCCCTTCTTGGTTTCCGTCCCATCCCTATCCCGTGCACTATATATTCATAATGGATTTATTTTTAGTTTTTGAGGTTATTAAACATGTCGAATCGGGGTGGAGGAAGAAATAGGTCGCAAGATGGGAGTATGAGAGTAATTGATATAATCATCTTTTTAAAGTCAATTAGATTTAAAAAGGGTCAAGTAAACAAACGAAAATCAATCTATGAAAACTA
Organism: Fraxinus platypoda; assembly: GCA_903798405.1. Taxonomy (NCBI): domain Eukaryota; kingdom Viridiplantae; phylum Streptophyta; class Magnoliopsida; order Lamiales; family Oleaceae; genus Fraxinus; species Fraxinus platypoda. Next base: position 2,655 of record CAIGRT010177908.1, read on the forward strand.
AGTTACAAAGTCTCTTTCAAGTTCCGTGCTTGTACCAGTCATCACTCAGATCCAACTTGTGTGAAAATCAATTAAGCATCCTAATAAATAAAAAATGTAGAGGATGAAAAATGAAAAATGATGGATCATAAATAGATAACGATGTAAAATTCTAAGATTGCCCCTTTGGATATAATATTACGAGTTTGGTACAAATCAAGGCACGTTTGGAATATTAATTTCAATATTTATATTTTTGACAAAAAAATTATACAGGTGAATGGAGTAGCCTTTGTTAATTTCACAAAGTTTTTGGAGATTATAAGCCGAAGAATACTACGAAATGTATGGTTAAAGAGTAAATAAAACTTATGAATCTTATATGATTAAAAATAAAATTTGATCAAGTTATAATTTTAAAAAGTTTACTAAACGCTGGTTGAAATCTCAACTTTCCAACGATTGTGGAGCACGTGTTAAAATTAACCGTGTGCATAATATTTCAGTGGGGGGTTTTACTATTTGTGCACTGAGGTTGCCTTTCACAAGGGGGGTCTACGTCCAATAAAAAATTCTTGAACCCCCTATTGTGAGAGGAGATGTATACTGGGATGTATATAGCAAAACCCTTCAATTGAACTATATGACATGACAACTGTGACTTTCTTTTCCGATCATATTCATTTTTCGTGTTCAACATACTAAGGGGGTGTTTGGTGGGGATTAAAATTAGATTTTTAGTAGATTTTGATAGAAGTTTTTGAAATATGTTGTTGAAAAGCTATGAGACCAATGAAAGATGTGGTTAATATTGATTGTTTGACTTTAACTTAGATTAAAATTTGATTTTAATTTATACCAAACAAGCTCTAAATATTTTCATAAGTAATTGATTAAGTACTCAAAAGCAATGTACTAAAAATCGTAAAATGTGGTTAGACATAGAGGCAAAACTTCAAACTTTACGAGTTTAAGCGGAACTTAGGCAAGGTTTAGGCGTAAAAAACCATTTCTTATTTTTAATATTATTTTAATTATTTAATAATTAAAATAATACATATCAAACATCTAAAATTATAAAATACCAAGTTTACTTGATAATTTCTATCCTTAGTCAATTATACAATTTTCAAGTTTTCGAAATACAAAAATTAGAATAGTTTTCATATTTTCAATTTTCAACTATACAAGTCATACTAGATTTAGAAGAATTTCATACATACTTTTGGAGTTTGCAACAAAATAGCGAGTTTCAAAATCATAAATGCATAATGTAGATAATACCATAACTTAAATCTTATTTAACTACTTAGATAAACTCACTTTTAACTTTTGTATAGATAAAATCTTTTAAAACTTGAAATTAAAGTCAAATGAAAAGTTTTTTTTTTTAAATAAAAAAAATTAATAAGCTAAAGCTAAATAAAAACTTTTAAAATAGAGGGAAGAAAATTAATAAAGTGCTCCTAGGAAAGACCAAAGAGAGTAAGGAAAAAAATTCAACCGTTTAGAAATTGGAAAAAAAAAAAGCGTCTAGGCACGAAACGAGACGTTTTGCTCGGGTTTCGAGCCGAGGCAGCGTCTATGCGAGTTTTTTAGAACACTGCTTAAAAGAGATGTAGGGATAGGAGTATCCACCATTTATTCTTATTCCTGTCGAAATCTATGAAGAAAATGTTGACTTCAATTACCTGAAATTTTATCTCGTGACTCTTTTTCGATCATATCTAATTCTATCACGTTGAATGTATTTTGTTCAAAAGTCAATCACGGACACTAAAGAGATGTAGGGATTTGGGGGACGTCTACTCCCCGTGTTAAGATCAAGATAAATTAAATTTAAAAATACTAAAAAACATTAATTTATAAAAGAAAATTATAAATACATAATTAAACAATTATTAAAGGTTGACTTAATTCATTTGCAATTGTTATTGGTTTGAAACAAAAAAAGGTACCACTCCAAATCCTAATTCAATGGAGGATGGGTATTGACCTCAAAAGATAAAAATAATCTAGGGTCGTCTACCATAGCCATTATAGTGGAAATAGAGTCAGCAAAATGGCACCAAATATCCTAGTGGGAGTAATTCCCCACCATTAATATCTCAGTGTTACACGACCTGGATCGGCTTTTAAATTTTTTTAACTTTATTTATTTTGTGAAGAAGAAAAGGTCGAGCCTAGCTTCAAATGCTCGTAGTTCACGTAGAAAACCAACAAACATGACGCGATAGATTAAATTTTTGAAGGGCATAAATGTTAATTTCACTCTTGCCAGTTTGATTGTGAAAGATCCAACGTAAATTGTCCCCAAAACATTTCAAGGACCTGCCTGGAGCCGATTTTTTGGGCCAGAAAATTGATTATATGACCGTTACATTGCAACATGGGGCCCACAATGTGAGGAAGAAGTCTACTTCTGCGGCTTGCAACGGTAAAATATTTAATTAAAATTTGGGAAAAAAGCAATACTAGGCATGTGCCAAGTTTATTGTTTCACACTATCATATACTCAAAATATATTATTTTTTCCTTAAAAGACAATCATGCCAATTAGTGACAGACGATTTTGTATCGAAAATGAATTTGGACCATGTTTGGTGGAGGGAAATAGGGGATTCTCAATATGATTTTAAACGACTAATACCTAAAGTCGTGTAATTTTAAATCAAAACAAGTAAAGATATGAGTTGAGGTTTCATCCCCTTCTCATTTATAAAAGTCGCACACGCTTCAATATTTTTTATGTAAGTAAATTATTTTCACAAATAATTGAGTTTTTAAATCACGTGTTTCAACAAAAATAATTGGTTACAAAATATTTGACGTTCGAGTGTAATTGATTTATATAAAAGTTCATATCAAAATGAATAAAAGACATGAGTTGAAGTTTTGTTGCCATCTCATCTCGTTTATGAAAGTCCGTCTTCTGATACATAAATAAATTTATTTTCTTTCTCATAATTGAGTTTTTCACTTCAAGTGTTTCAAAGAATAAATAATTGGTAACAATTTTTTTTTTTTTTTTTTTTGGTGGTATTTGAGTGTTCAAGTATAATTGCCTTATTTAAAAGTTTAGATCAAAATGGATAAAAGAGATGAGTTGAAGTTTAGGTCATCTCATTTATAAAAGTTGTATACATTTTAGTCTCTTATAAATAAATTTGTTTTCTCACAAATAATTGAGCTTTCACATCAAGTGTTTTCAATGTAATAAATAAGGATTAAGCCATTCGTACCCGGGTGTTTACACCCTGGGTTACCCGACCCCACCGCCCCCCTCACAATGAGGTGGGGCCAGAGGTGAATTAAATAATCGGTGGGCACCCCTTGTGAGGGGGGCGTGTGGGGTCGGGTAACCCGGGGTGTAAACCCCCGGGTACGAATAGCATGATCCAATAAATAATTGGTTACCGAAAATTTGTTTCCATAGTATTTGAGTGTTTAAGTGTAATTGTCTTATTTAAAAATTTATATCAAAATGGATAAAATACAAGAGTCGAAGTTTTGTTGTCATCTCATCTATAAAAATCCGTCTATGATACGTAAATAAATTTATTTCTCTCTCTCATAATTGAGTTTTTACTTAAGTGTTTCAACGAAATTAACTAGTTATGGTAAATTTGTTTATGTAGAATTGAGTGTTCAAGTATAATTGCTTTATCTAAAGTTTAGATCAATATGAATAAAAAGTCTGTCTTTGATACACGTACATAAATCTATTTTCTCTCTATAATTGAGTTTTCACTTTAAGTGTTTCAACGAATAAAAAATTGGTTACGATTCTTCCACGCTACATCAATTTATTCAGACGTTTTATAAATTCTTTGTCATGAAAGACCTTGGGAAGCGAACTCTTTTATCGTCTTGCATTTCCTCTAATGGGCTCCCCTTTCCATTGGACACGATTCCACATACATGTCTAATGACTTGGTTTACAAGAAGAATGGAGTCTTAAGCATGAAAATTGAGTGTTCCAAGTGTAATTGTCTTATTCAAAAGTTTAGATATAAAGAATTGAGTTGAAGTTTCGTCGGCATCTCATTCATAAAAGTTAATACACATCAGTCTTTGATGCGTAAATAAATTTATCTTCTCTCTAATACTTGAGTTTCTATGTCAAGTATTTCACCAAATAAATAAATGGGTACAAAAAATTGTTTTTTGTGATATTTAAGCATTATTTAAAAGTTTAGATCAAAATGGATAAAAAAAAAAAAAGTAAATAAATAAGGGTGTATTTGATACATATTTTTTTAGGAGAAAATGCATTTTTTTTTGTGATGTGATGGTGAATATGTGGTCGAAAAAGAAAGAAAAGTTATTGATGTGATGAAAAATAATATTTTATTGAATAATGTGTGGTTGAAAATGAGTATAAGAATATGAATGAAAATAAAAATATGACTCAAACATGGGCTAAAAAAGGCGGCGGCGGCGGCGGCGGCGGCGGTGTTCAGTGGTCCTGGCTCCCACTAAAATTTGAGAAATAATTTTTTTATATTTTATTAAAAAAAATTGTTAGTTAAATTACACCCATTGAATTGGAGTCTAATTTCACAATTAGAAATTTGATTATCGAAAACATCAATTTTTTTAGTACTTTGAGGGTTCGACTGGTTGTCGATATCGAAAAATTGAAAGTTCAAATGCATGGATGAATTATAAAGCGAGCACAACGTTCAGTGTCGCAATTTGTTTGTTCTGATATGCTCACTTTTTCATTAGTTTTTGCTCAATTTGATTTCACATGCAATTGACAGTCATTTTGGATCTTAGGTCCCTTTTCCTGTCCCTTTCTCCCACTTGAATGTTGTTGATGACACTAATCTTTCTTAATCACAGTATTATAATCCCTCTATTCTCTCGTCTGTGTTTTTCTACAAATGGAACTCCTCAGATGCTGGCCCCGACCAATTCCACCATGGATTCTTTCCCACCAACACCAGTAGCCTTTTAATGATCTTGTAAGGTCTTGAAAATTTACACCGTTGCTATTTCTGCTGAGAAAGAAACGTGGATGCTAGATACAGAAATCAGAATCAAGAAAGGGGTTTTTAAGTGGGGAAATATTAAGTCGGAGATAGACTAGTAGTGATGATTTGACACAGTTTGTTAGGCTTTACGAGTTAATTAATTGATTTTATGAAGTGGGGTTTGTGTGAAATGGTTTAGTTGTTACGAAGAGTGTAGGGTTTAAATTTTTCTGAGAATTTCTATGTGAGACGCTGAAGTGTACAGGAATAATTGAATTGGGCTTTTAATTTTAACATAGTGGCAGCATCTACAAAAGAAATAATGATGACTTCACAGATAAATTTGGTGATGACAGTGATTGGATTTGCATTGAGTACCATGTTCATAGTGTTTGTGTGTACAAGACTCATATGGGCTAGAATTCAGTTAAATGCATCGAGGCGGGCTTTAGCCACAGGTTCTAGATCTGATCTTGGCATTGTAAGTATTTGTTTCCACTAGACGTACATATTTAATTTCTGACTTAGAAGCATATTTTGAAGTTACATGGTTTCTGTGCAATTTTATATGTGATGTACTTATGATTTATCATTCTGTATGGTCAATTTCAAGTCCAGTTATGAAAAAGAATCTCGAAAGAGTTGAGAATTAGAATTCATTTGATGGGGCCCAAAAGTTTCGATTACCAAACATTGAGGTTATTATGTTTCCGTGGTGTTTGCTTGATTGATATTAGGTAGCCGTGTGTTCGTGGTTTGAATGGCAGTATTGACAATTTTAAGCTGTTAAGATTTTTGCATACATAATTATATTGCACCTCTTTGGTCTTTTCTGTATTTATTCAATCGTGTGGTTTCCAAAAGTCTTTCCCGTGTTTGTATAATTTTTGTTGGATATCATGCTCTTCATCCTTGTGACTGCCTGGCAAAAGTTACTTATGCTAAATTAGTACGTGTGCCAAGAAAACTATGCTAGTTCGGTTTCTTTCTTGTTTCATTTGTTTTTATCCATTTTTGTAAAAGGGTTGTTTTCACTCCAAGCCATTTATAATAAGACTAACTTTAGAATCTTACTTTACCAGAGGAATTTATCACTCTGGATCACTTATAACTATTTTAAACTGGTGTATAATTCACTTTGTCAACAGTTGGAGCGGGGTCTGAATGGCCTTGAGCCTCTTGTGGTGGCTAATTTTCCCATCAAGAAGTATAAAGATTTGTGCTGGTCTTCAAAAGAAAATACTCAGTAAGTTGTTCTCTTTCAATATCTTATAGTTTGCTGAATGTATTATGATGCACCACCAAGTGTTCTGTTATTTTTTATCTTTTGATTTATTTAGCTGATATTAATTTGATGAAGACATTACTTACTGTCCTCTCTTAATTATCCAGGATAGACATGGTTAATCTTGCTTGATTAAGTGATTTGAGTATTTGCTCATCGGCTATTAGTTAGTTAGTGACGTAGAAAACTTGTATTTTAGTTTTAAACATATGTTTGACATATGTTTGAATTTTGACTTTTCTTTTTCTTTTTGGACATGTTCAAAGGGGTCTCAGATGTGTGCTTGCGAGTGTCTGTGCTTCATACAATATTATAAAGTGTATCTCTAGAATTACCTTAATGTGAATATGATGGTCCTGGGCTAGTGCATCTGTCCTCATCCTGAACCAATGAGGAGGTCATTGTTAAACCTTAGGTTCTATAATTGATAAACCAACCATTTCTTAGCCAACGATTGTCACATAGCGGTACCGTGAAAAAGATTTAAATATTGCCCTTGAGTTTTTGCAATAGATGGAGAAACTGATATTGGTTGGCGTTCTGTGATTAGGTGATAAACTATTGGAAACTGCATAGCGGTACCGTGAAAAAGATTTAAATATTGCCCTTGCGTTTTTGCAAATAGATGGAGAAACTGATATTGGTTGGAGTTCTGTGATTGGGTGATAAACTATTGGAAACTGCATTTGTAGCAAGAGGTGCTGGTACTTCATAAATTATTTATTGCATTTCATGAAAAAAAACTTGCAGAAAAGATGTTTGGAGTTTTGTGTATGCAAGTAGATAATTTTTACTGTGCAACTCCTTCAATATGATTTAGTACTTAGACTAAGTGAAATTAACCAAAATACAGCTATTAAAGAGGGGATAAGGAAAGAGTCAGGAATGTTGACTCCCAGCAAAACGTCAGAGACAATTCAAATGACTTCAACATTCAAGAAAAGCTCAAAGGGCAGTTTAAAAGCTGTGCATGGGAAGTTATGGTTATTTAAATATGCATGTTTGGGGGCCATGAAGTACTTCTCCTTGTGTTTGTAATAGTTGGAAAACTGAACTTCTTGATCTCCACTATCAGATTTTCTCAACTAATTTTTGACAATAATTTCTCTAGAAGATACTGCAATGCATCTCGGTTACAACATTGAACTTATTCTGAACACGAATATCATCATCCTAACTGTTAGGCATGTTCAATGCTTAGAAAAAAAATCCTGTTGGATGTAGTTCTTAGAAAGTTTCTCGGGATAATGAAATGTATGCTAAATGATAAAATAGAGTAGAAGGGAGCTATCTTATTTTTCCTATCCACGAGAGTCTATGCATGACTGGGAGAAATAGACATATTTTCCATTTCTTGGACAGTAATTGTACTTTGTAATTCCTAGGAGGGCATTTTGAACACTCTTTTCACCAGCTTGTACTGCCAGAAGACTGTCACTTTCCCATTTACTCCTGTTCTTCAACCCCTGCCCCATGAAATTGTTCCTTTCTCTTTCAAATTGGCTGACAAAACAAGCAGTTGCTACCATGATTTACATCTCACCAGATCAAACTTCTCTCATCTCTGTACTTGTCCCAATCCCAGAAATCTTTATACTAATTGACTTGTGCCGTACTTAATGGATCAGTGAATACCACATCTGAGAAAGAAGTTATACGTGCAATCACAATGAACCAAAACTCGCATCACAATACCGCTGCTTCCATTCCCCAGCTCTGGTATTGCTCGAGTTTCAAAATTTCAAGTCATCCCAGGAACTTAATTTCTTGATTGGCTCGACATGAATAAGAAGTATATCATACCTAACTAAAATACATTTCCTGTGTTCTTCCTTTTTTCATTCTCACTTCATTGACTTGAAGAATGAGGGACTAAAACACGAGTCTTATAAGAGGGGCACTTAAGTCATTTTGAGTTCATGGATGCTGGAACCCTTTAGGATTTTTTTTGTTGTGCGGTGGGTGGAGGGGTTGTTTGATTTTGAAATCAATAGGAGGTTCATTTTCAATTGATTTTTAGTTGCCGCTCTAATGTCAAAATCATGATCACAGGTGTACTGTGTGCCTTGCTGAATACAACGAGGAAGATACACTACGTATCCTGCCCATCTGTGGACATTCCTTTCATGCATCATGTATCGATATATGGCTGCACAAGCACTCCACATGTCCTGTATGTCGAATTTCTCTGAACGAGCTTCCTGAGAGAAAGTGGTTCATGCAGCCGATGTTTAGTTCAGCAATCCGATCCCAATCCAGCATGCAATCTATCAACATGCATTGTTGTCGGTGCTTATCAAATTGTCACATGCATTCATCTATATCCCTTGAGAACCAGATGCCAGGCCACACCCAGGAACTCCAGTGTCGATCTGAGGGCGCATCTGCGTGTTGATTGACTGTAATAAAAAGGGTAAACAAGTAGAGAGCGCATGTTTGCTGCGTAGTACTGAAGGGAATGGTAGTAATGGATCCAGAAGTTGGTGGCACCATCATTGAGATTGAGTCCTGGAAGCAGATTGTTCTACTTGTAGCTTTTTGTACATGTGGCTATAGTGATTTGTCACGATAGTGTCAATTTATATTGTCTGTTTTATCAAGTCAATATGTCTAGGTCTTATTACAGTGTGTTTGATACCCATTTTTTGAAAATAAAATTTTTTAGAATAGTGATTGATGGGAGAATGTGTGGTGGAAAAGTTATGAAAAGTTTTAGATTTGTGTGTAATATTATTTTATTGGAAGAATGTGTGTTTGAAATGAA
>CAIGRT010177920.1:0-16153 GCA_903798405.1 Fraxinus platypoda
ATAGTGCCATGGACGATCCAATAATATATGACAAGCATCCATATCCACCACCTCGCATATGATCTCATCTTTGTAATATTTCCGAATCAACAAAGGAACCTTGCAAATTTTTAGGACTTGAACTTCTGAGCACTTCTTAATCCATGCAATGTTGTGTGGAGAAGGGTGTCTCTCGATCTTTAGATTTAGTGCTTTCACCAATGCCCTAGAAACAACATTCTCACTATTGCCACTATCAATGATCATGTTGCACACCTTATTATGAATAGTGCATTAAGTTCGAAAGATTGTGCCATTGAGAATTATCGAACTTCTTCGGGGCAAGCAAAAAGCATTAGACAATGCACGTCAGTCTCTCCTATATCTCCTTCTGCAATCTCAATACCCTCGTAAACATTTTCAAGATTCCGTTCATCACTGTCGCCATCTTCTACAATGTTAATGGATGGCCTATTTGGACAGTGATTTGAAAAATGGCCTAGTTGATTGCATCGGAAGCACTTCCCAAGATTAGGAAGCGCACAAGGGTTGTTGGCTCATTGTCGTGTCTGTTTCTACCTTGGGTGTTAGGCTAAACAAGAGCTATAGTTCCACTTCGATTTTGCGCCGAGCTCCGAGTTGAATTGGTATCTTATTGTTGTTATCGTTGCAGCCTCACCACTTTTGGAGTGGAATGAGTTTCATAGGTTTGCCGTTGAAAATTACCTCGAGTGCGTGCTATGATTCTATTAATATGATTTTCCACTTTTATTGCTAAATTAACTGCATCTATCACGATCCAAACCTCCTGAAGAGCTAGTCGATCTTGAATGACTAATTTTAGGCCTCCTATATATCGAGCAATTAAGTGAGCTTCTGTTTCATACAAATTAACTCGGGCATTTAAACGATAGAATTCCTCCGTGAACGGGTTGTGGTCCTATTCATCTGATTTTTCACTTTCATTGCTAAATTGACTACATCTGTCACGGTCCAAATCGCTTGAAGAGCTAGTCGATCTTGAATGACTAATTTTAGGCCTCCTATATATCGAGCAATTAAATGAGCCTCCATCTAAGACATTAATTTGGGCATTCAATCGATAGAATTCCTCCGTGTACTCGTTTACTATATGATTGGTCTGTCGACAATAATGATATTGCCGGTACAAAAAATGCTCAAAATCCGGAGGGTGAAATCACCTTTGCAATAACCATTTCATCTAGGGCCAGGTGCACACACATTGTTTTCCTTATCTCTAACAATTAAATTAAAGTTCTTACCATGCAGAAGCTCCACCTTTTAATTTATACGCCATGAGTTTAACTAGGCTTGCTTCCAAGAAATTCAAATATTCGAAAAAGATTTCAACGGTATGGATCCAATCCAAAAAATCTTCAATGTTTAATCGATTGTCAAGCTTGACAAATCCATCCATCTTAAATTCCTTTAAACATTTGGACCTCGATCGTTAGCTTCTCGTCGTTGTCTCTGTTGAAAGCCTCTTGATTGACGATACAATTATTTACTTACCTAAAATCACAAAACCTGTCAACCGATAGCCCAAAATTCCTCGCATCCACTCACACTGGCCACCTCCTCCGAACTCTCCATCGCTGCCGGCTAGGATTCCTCATCGGAGGCCATCGTCCTCGCGCCAGCCACGAGGCCCTTCGTTCCGTATCGAGTAACCCGTAATGATATGGGTTCGCAAAGGTCGTGATTCGCGATTGAGTTTGCGCACCTTATGGTTCGTCCATTGAGTGTTGGCTCAGCCTAGTGCTGCCGTTGGTAATCAGCGACGGGCCGACGTCGCTTCCCATATCTAGGTCGACGTTCGACTGTAGTCTAGGGTGCAAGTTGATGCCCGCTGCGACCCTAGGGTTCCTCGTGTCCAAATTAGCGTCTCTGTCATCGTCGAAGTCTATGTTGTCTTCTTTCTGCCAGTTTTCTTACCTGCCTCGTTATTTTATGGGCTCATGTCATTCCTCAACAGTTAAGTTAACACACATCTACGCGAGATTGCGAAGAGCTCCGTCGATCCCGTCGATTTGTTGCTCGATGTTTTCGAACCTCCTTCCATCGACGATGGCTCACCTGCCACCAAAACCGTCGCCAGCAATCAAATTGAGGTAATTTCCTTGCTCTGATACCAATTTGGTGCGAAAGCATTTATGAAATTCTTTTAACAAGAATCATATAATAAACTAAGAACAATATTGGAATAACTGGCTTGTATGTTATTAAATGATGTGATCAAGAGAGTATTTAATACCTATATATTTATAGGCAAGATTATCCACTAGTTCTACTAATACTAGGAGATTTAAGCTACAGTTTTCTAATCAAAGAAACAATAAAACCTTCGACCGCTATAAAAGAAACTAAAAAAAGATAAAACACAATTGAAAAGATAAATCACAATTATAGTAGGATTTTTGTTTGAAAAACAAGCACATCTACATCGAACAATTGGATCTATTATAGTGGACATCCCACTAGAGATACAAGGTTAGAGCTAGCTAGACCCCACCTAAAAATTATATTGTTAGTATCACACACCAATGTAACTCGTTTTGGATGTACCGAGTTCAGCCATGAACAACAATGTTAGCCCCTGTTTGCCTACCATTATTCAAAAAAATTGTTTGCTACAGTAAGATTCTCCCAATAAAATATTCTACATACAAACCAATAAAGTTACTTTACTTTTCAACCACACATTCTCCAAAAAATACTATTCATTACTTTATTTTTCTCTCAATAATGGGAGATAAACACACCCTTAGTAATTTAGAGTTGAACATTGATGTGAGAATAAGATTACTACAATAGATATTGCCATTTACTATGCCTACTAGATCTTACACATCCTTCATACTATTATTGAAATATTTTAAACAAGTTCCATTTACCAACAACATAGTAAATTCGAAAAACAAATGCAACTTCTAATTTGTTTAAATATACTTTAGTATCAATGTTCGAGGTAGGTATATGACTTTGATAATAGCTCTTCCTTGCACAAAGTCAAATTAGACCTATGAAATCTTCAAATTTGGCATTCATTTAACCTTTTACGTCCGAGTTAAGTATATGAATTCTATAATAACTCTTCCTTGCATAAAGTAATAGTGGTTCCATCAAATCTTCAAATCAGATGTTGATCTTCTCAATCAATCTTATAATATGAATCATAAGTTATATACCTCCATAATTGTTACAATCAAGAAGATTATTTATTCTCATAGATAGCATCCATAGCAATTCTTCTCAATTCACTATATATTTTTTTACAATTTAAGAATTCATCAAAATAATTTTTCCAACCACAATATACCCACGTCTTCGAAATATTTCCATACTTTATAGGGATTCCATCTAGTACAATTGGTTTTTTGCCTTTGACAATGTTATCTTTCATTCCTATTCCTGAAGTCACACGTGCTCTTTCACGTCCCGAGTTGCCTTAACCTGCCCATGTAACTAGCCTCGAGAACTTTACTTGTCAACCTATTACCAACCTAACCTCCAAAGCCACCATCAACAACAAAACAATCACTGCCAACCACCATCACTATTGGTACAACTTTTAATACACAACCATTGATCACCTTCAATATAAGATTTTCAGCCTTGATAAAGATAAAGCCAACGAATAAAATGAAAAAGTAAATAGAATAATTTCAGAGTGCTTTGAGATTTGTAATGGATGGTATTGGATTTCTTGTTCCGTTTCCGTTTATTACCATGTTGATTTTTGCTCAACTTGATGTAAAAAGTGGTGGAAACATTGGTGGTGGAAGCTGTTGAAGATGAATGCTAGAATTCGCTTTGCATTACCTTTGCAGGTAATGGTGGAGTTGGTGGCAATGATGATTTTGGGATTGAAAGTCGGTGGTTGTGATACGAGGTTAACAACGTACTTTGGTAGATTTGTTCGGCAAGACATCAGGTTGTGGTCAAACAAGTGTTGGTTTCGAAGGTAAAATAGTGGCTGTACTTTTCATTTTAGCTTTTCTAGCATAGGTTGCTTTACAGTGGTATTTTCATGTGACAAACAATATAAGTAAAACTATATAGGTTTTCAGGGGTCATAACGTAACTTCAACTGAGATGAATAGGATTATGTATTTATGTTTTTTCATAGCTTGTCTTAGATACTAGAACATATAAAACAAGAAATGATTTCAATATGTGTAGGTAAAAATAATTTGAGATAAATAATGCAAATCACAACTTGGATAGGGTACGTATTACATAGACCTATAGAAAGCTCAATCCCAATAAAACAAGTCAAGAGACAGAAATATATGCAATCTAATTTAATCACAAAAGAAATTAATTGTTTGAGCCTTTCACTAGATGTAGCAAATCATCGAACAAAGGCTTAACTTTTGGTTGAAGAGCAAGTCAAAAAAAAGCCTCACAAAGCTATTCCTATAATAGAAGCAGGTAAATAGAAAATTATACGTCCAGTAGTTTAGCCTCCATTTGGCAAAATTTATAAATCGTTTATAAGTAATCAAACTTCATTTTCAACCATACATATCAACGGACACACAAGTACTATCCACTTATGCACTCATTTCTATCTATTTATAATTGAACCATTCACAAATTCTTCGCAAACAGAGGCTTATTATTTTTAGCATTCTTTTAGCTCAGTAGAAATCACGTTATAAATGTTAGAACAAGAATAGAACAAGTTATAATGTTGAAAAAGTTATGCACATTGGAATATAGTTAAAATAACAATTAGCTAATACTCTACATTGATTGTTCTATTGACTGATGTTTGGCTCAAACAATTATTACTGGCATACCTTGATACAACAAGTTCACAGAAGGATGGAAATAGAAACAGCAGATGTGAGTGTCTTCCAAGATTCTCTTCCAAGAGGCCTCCCTTCAAGTAAGGATGCAAAGGAAGAACCGACGCCGTGTCTAAATTGATTACAAGACAGGCTAGCTCTTGGAGTACAAAAATGACTTCTTCAACCCTTGTTGGAGGTAATGGATGCTCTCCTGCAGAAAAAAATCTATTGATTCAAGATGAACTGTGAACAAGGAAAAAATGGGAAAACCGAAATTGTTTGGAATGAAGCAACACACCCAAGTCCTTCTCATCTGCCATAAACTTTTTCAAGATGAATTCACATCTGGACATCAGTATCATAATTGAAATTTTACTAACTTCAGATCTAGTCGAATTCTCATCACTTGTTCCATAGCTGCAAGTAAAATTCTCAACATGTTAGTGACCATAATAAACATTAATTAGACTACATATTAGTAACACATTGTTATAGGTTTTCAAGTACCTGCTCAAGGAAAATAATTTCTGCAAGCAAGTCAAAGAGAATCTGCTGCAGTGAGAAGGCATAAGTTCAACCGTTTCAATAGGCAAAGAAGATGTACGTGATGCACATCGGTCAAGGGTAGAAATCAGTCTTTGTAGAATCTGTCAAAATTAATGTGTTGTAAATTCAAATAAAGCATACAAACAAATGGTGCACAGCAAATCTAAGAATTTTGAATATTTTAACTATATCAACTGAATAACTTGCCAAAGCAGGAAGGATAAATACATAGAACAGTTTAGTGAAAGATTACTTGCTGTTTTACTACTAAAATTGATGCCATAACATATAAACATTACAGAAACAGACAACTAAAGGCATCGACGAAGTTATATGAGAAAAGAACATCAAAAGGAAACTCTTTTGAATATAAAAGAATATATTGGTCTTAGAAGAAACTATGTGGCTCCAAAACCACCATGAACATTAGGTTATGCTCCCAATCCCGTTCCTAACCACGAAAAGAAGGAAAATTTAAACCAAAGAACTGAAAATTGCAGCGCCTCGACTAGAGTTTCTGCTGTAGGATTGATTTTGGGATTCCATGAACAAAAAATTGGGCAGTTCATATGATACTGCAACAATAATAGGTGTACTTCTCAAGTAATTAGTTACCTGGATGATTATTTAGTTTCCTCGTACATTTCTTACACTAGGTTATATGCATACAAAAGATGCACAAAATTTAGTTAGTGGTATTAGAGTAATGCAAGAAAAGAAACATTGATAAATATCTATAAACAAAAAGATATGCAGGAATTACATCAACAGGTGCATCAATCTGTGATGCAAGGATCTCATCTCCCAGGATTTCTAAGATTTTCATCTCAAGAAACTCATCAGCCTGAAGTGCAGTCACTGAGAGTGCATTGGAAGGCAGGGCGCGACCGCAATGGCCCACTAGAAATAATTCATAAACATCAGCCAGTTCTTTCCAGAAACGTATTCTCAAAGGTCTGCTAATGGGTAGATCTGTTTTTGAGGTTGGGTTCAGGATGCTGACATCACCAACTAGAATGCGGTTAAAGCCTTCAACAGCTACTCTCCAAAGTGTGCCGTCAGGATTGTCTCTTCTTGTTGTCATGCACCTACAAAAATATCAGGATATATTTCTATCAAATTATACAAACTGTTCTCTTGTTGATGCATGATGCAACTAAACAAACATATGTCAAAGAAATTTCTGGGAAGATGTTTAAGCATCTCCAAATCAATCCTCTCACCTTCCCAGGCCTTCAATGATATCAGGAACAATGTCATATTTTTCCACAGCAGGAGCTTGCAGAAAGAGATCAACTAGCAAAGGTAGAAGCTTATGAGAAAACAGATTAGTTGTATTGTTTGCCATTTTAGCTGATACTAATTCAGAACTCTGGTTTGACTCTTCTCCTTTGTTTTCTAAAGTTGAAGGGACAACACCAGCTGAATTGCCTGGTAGACTACTTGTGCTGTCTTGCTTTGAACCGTCTTCATTGTTATCTATCAAAGAATCAGCCGACGGAAGATAATGCAATAAAATCCCAAGGAGAAAACACCACATTGAACTAAGATGTCCCGCTGGACGTAACAGTGGAATAATTTCCAGTATAGTACGTTGTACGGGTGGAACATGACCCTGAGAAGGAAATCCAACCTTATAATATTATTAAAAGTATTGAAATTCAGTGGAACTTTAGTTTTTGAAATGCTGCCTTCTCAGCAGTTTTTCTACGATTTAATCTTCAGTTGCAAGTCTAAAGCCTTGTTCACAACTTCTAAATGCGAGTTCTTTATGATTTACAGACCGAAGTCATAGTATATGCAGATAGTTGTACGTCATGAAAGAACATTACTCACATATTCAGCTTCAAAGTTGTTAATGGTGAACTTGGCCTCAGCAATTGCTGATTCTATGATCAATATCAATTGTTTATACATGCCATCATCAAACATCCCTTGTGCTTGCACATATAATTCTCCTGGGAAAATTTTAGGATGTTGGAGAATTAGAATTGTAGCAATACATGTATTTCCTACTTCGTAAGAGAAATATCATGTATAACGTATAATGTATTGCATGGCAATAAAAGGAACGTATAATCATGATATGCTTCATATGTAGTTCGGAGAACAACTAATAAAAAGAGGAGGTTTTGATTTTGTACCAAGACCATGTAAAATCTCTTGCTTCACCTTGCTTGTTGCATCAGCACTGCTGTTCGGAGATTTTTGAAGGACGATCTCATAAACATCAAGTATTGACTTTAGGTACACTGATGGGAGATTTCCCTAATTTTTAGACACGAGTTATCACAGGAGATGAGAATATATTTCTACAATTATTGAGGAAAAAACAACCAAGTAAAGACATAGATAAATAGATAGGGAATGGTTACCTTTGGAGACTGAGAAACCACAGTGGACTGTAAGCAATTTATTGCTGCCAGAACCACCTCATTACTACCATTTGAAATGCTATTCTTGACAAATATAAGCAGAGACTCCCATCCTGCAAATGCAAAATAATATTTCAATGGTACATATGACAATAGTTTGAAGCTACAATGACACGTTAATGTAGGAACTTATAAACTCACCGGACTGGAAATTGTTTAATCTTCTAAGAAAAGGGAAAAAAGACCGTAAAATCCGGGCTATTCCACCCAGTACCAGGACAAGTGTCTCATTCCATTGCTTCTGAGCTGTATTTCGACTGACAATTTATTGAATGTGCCACTTAGGTTTTATCAACAGGTTATTTCCAAAAAGGAATTTCAGAAAGATGAAAAATTTATGCTTAGAAGAGAAAAACAAATTTTCACATACCTGTGATGTATGAGCATATGAACTGCTTTTCCTTTGCGAGTTCCAAGTTCCTTCCCTTGCCATTCATCTTTTGATGAGGTTGCAGCCTGCAAGAAGAATCTGGTTTTAGTCAAGAGAAAGGGAAAAGAATTATACCATCTAGAACCATTCCAACATACCATATGAGACACGCTATCCAATGTAGGGAAGACATAATTCCAAAGACAATCCTCCCACATGCTCTTCGAAAGCTTCTGTCCATGAATTCCAAGAGTTTGGAAGAGTGTCCTTACTGCTGAGTTCCTAACCTAATGATAAAAAAGGCCAGGAAGATAAATGCAGCAATCACAGTAAAAGTAATAAATCATTTCTCTCCATGACACTATAGTAGAACACAGATGAAGCATCTATTGAAGTACGGAACCGAAAATTTAGTAGTAAGAAAAAATGTCACAGAACCTCTTAATGGTATCATGTTAAATATTGTCATTACAACTAGGAAGTTGTGTACAATTACTGGTAGAAAAATTTATTTAATGAGAAGCAACAGACAGATTTCGGTAACCTAGTAGATGATCTGAAGTTTGAGGCATCTGATCTTCCCAAATCTGAGTCGTCAGTTTTATTGGATAAATCTCTAACGTGAAAAGAATTAGTCTCTTGCCCACAAATGCAATTACATGTTGAGCAGATATACACAAGTCTCACTATCTATATAGCATCGTTAATTCAGTTATTATACGCTGCTAGAAAAGTTTGCAAAATTTCTAAACTCAGAGCTTGTTTGGAACAGATTTTTCCAAGGAAAATTGATTTTTTTTTTTTTTTACTTGTTTGGAGAATGTATGGTTAAAAGTGGGAAAAGTTGTGGGTCCCATAAAATGTGTGGTTGAAAATGATAATGATTTTAGAAAAAAATCTTCGACAAACAAGCCTTCGATGTACCAAGAAAAGTTGTACCTCTGGTCTCTCATCAGCTACCAACTTTTGAAGCAACGCAAAAATGGAAAGCAGCAATTTGTCACCATCAAGAATATTCAACAAAGATGTATGATCAATAACTTCATTATCCGAGTCAAGAGTGTGTTCTTCCCCCTTTCCGCTGTTTCTTTGATCTGGAATCAAAATGAAGTGTAGTTCCCCAAAAACAAAATACAGGGAAATAAACCTATCTATAACTTGTAAAGGAACAACTAAGAAACCCCGAGTTATATAAGGTTGATGCTGAACCTGTTTCAGTATCTTCAGTTCCATGCAATAGCCCCTTCACAATAAAATCTGTAGATGTCCACAAAAGGCCTATGGCTGTCAAGCTAATATTCAACTCTGTCTTCTGCGCACCATATGCTCCAGCAACATCAATACATCTATGGAACAAACCAGATGAGCATGAGTCAAATGCATGACAGCCTCTAATAAGAGAATTAAAGGCTGTTGAACAACGAAAATAAAATCAATAGAAGCACAGGTAAAAGACCAGGAAAAAAAAAACTTTGAAACTGGGCAAGACTGTGTCCAAGAGGAGCTATAGGATCTCACAATTACACCATGCAAAATTACAGAGATAGTATACTAGAAATGATCTTCGTGACATCCAAAATTTAATGTATACTCTCAGATATCCTAATTCCATTATGATAGTTTCCATGCTTTTTTTTCTCGTACAAGCATTTGGCAGCTAAAATCCATCAAACCCTTCTTCTATAGTACAAGAGAACCATATCCTTTAACTAGTACATTGACAACAAATAAACATCATATAAGAATCATCTTTGTCCAGCTTTCATCAATTGTCACTATCTTTAGCATCCATTATGCTATAAAATGAGACAACTCTAATCCTTTAACAACAGAAAATATTGATGCAAATTATCTTTCAAAGCCACAAGTGCCTCCCTTGATATATTTGTCCTGATGATCCATATACACACATAAATTTATCTAAAAACTTAACATGAATGAAATAACATAGCAAGCAAATACTATCAGAAATTTTAAAAAAAATAATAAAAAATTGAATAACGATAACCTACACATGGAGGCAATCAGCAGGAACAGTGGCAAGCCCATCATTCATGATGACACGAAGACTCTACATAGAAAAATGTACATTAGTTTAAAGAATCAAGATACAGATCAAGAACATGGCTGGAACGTATAGATCTAATAACAATTTAATTACAGGACAAACTAAAGCAATAAAAAAATACTACAAAATAGAAAAGATCTCAATCAATTGGAGAGGGGCAGATCTCGAAACCTGCTTCCCTCACTGTTATTTCCATTTCTTCAAATTGTTGTTCTCGCAGTTTATGCAATACAGAATTCTTTCTTCCTTTACAATCTGTTGTTCATTTACAGTTTCTGCTTTCTGGTGTTGAATTAATTGATTTATGCTCCTTTCTATATTGTTTCTGGAGTAAATTCTATCATTTGGTATCAGAGCAGTTGAAATTCTGGGTACGGAATGCCAGTAACAAGAACGGATACTCGAATCAATGCACTGGAAACTTCAGTGACCCAGATTCCGCCATTGGGTGGCTGAATTGAAAGGAAACATGGAACAGTTGAACTCGAGGTTGGGGATGGAGTTGGGGAAAATGAATGAGAAGCTTGAAGTGAGCCTGGCAATGAGTCGGAGAGAGCTCAATGAAGGGCATCAAACAATAGCAAAGATGATCAAAAGTTTGCCACTAGATCCGCAAACTATGACAGGAGAAGGGAGTAGTATGAGATCGACGTGACATCCCTTGAAGAGCAAACTGACTGGAAACCAGTCACTGGGAAACCAACTCCAAAACGGCAAGCTAGAATTACATTTGTTTAACGGGGTGGATCCGGACTCCTCGATTTTTAGAGCTGAAAGGTATTTTAGTATGAATAAATTGAATGATACTGAGCTAGTTGTGGCTGCTGGAGTGTGCATGGTGAAGAATGCTCTTTCATGGTTCCAATGGGAAGATGGACGGCACCCGATACACAGTTGGAGGGATCTGAAACAGTGATTATTGGAAAGATTCAAAGATACACAATATGGAACTCTGCATCAACGTTTTTTAGCAATCGGGCAAACTGAGACTAGCAGAATTCAGATAAAAATTTGATGTTATGGCTGCACCTTGGAAACGTGAGTGAAGAGACATTGGTAAGAGTTTTTATTAATAGGCTGGAAGAAGAATTGCAAGCAGAAGTATTGATGGCGAATCTGGAAGGGCTATCTCAGATTATGGACATGTCTCAAAGTGTGGAGGATAGGAATGTTCGGGTTAATAAGGTGAGGAAGAAGGAATGCCCACGGTATAGGAGCACAACTCCTCCTACCCTTGCTCGATTAGAATGGTGAATCAACCTATGGAATCCTTCATGAGGAAATACCTCGCTTGAGAAAATAGGAGTGAACCCCCCCAACTGCCAATGCTGGGTTTAAGAAATTTTCCCAAGCTGAGATTCAGGCAAAGAAGGGATTGTGCTTTCAATGTGATGAGAAGTACAGAATTAAGCATAGATGTCGCCTGTGACGCTCAGACCCTCCATTCCGGGCCGGAGTACCCGTGTCGACACGACATTACACGGGTACAGGTATGAAATATGGGGCGGACACAGCACTTTTCAATTGGACACGACAGGAAGGAGAAAGGCGGCGGCTAGGTTTTCCCCTCTTTCTTTTTGTTTTCTTTCCCTTTTCTTCTTACCCGTTTCTACTCTCCAGAGGAAAGGGGAAGGTCTGATGGAGTCATAACCGGAGAAAATGAGGCCTCAGGCAGTGCGGCTGGAGCACAGAGAGAGTGAATGCAAAATAATGACCGAGATTAATATCTGGGCTTTTTTTTTTTTTTAAAGGTAATCAAATAATTTATTAATCAATGCATTAATATCTGGTCTTCTAGGTTAATGATGGACTTTTATTTCTATGCATATAGATCTATGATTTATGACTTTGTTTGGCCCATTTATTTTTTATTTAATGAAAAAATTATTAAAAAAACAATCAAAAAATAAAAAAAACTCTTAAAACTTAATATTAATTTTTGAAATTAAATATTTATACAATTTATATTTCTGTATAAATTTCTAGTTAGTTTTAAGTGACGTGTTCTATCTTTTAACAATTTGTCAATAAATTGTTATTTAACCTTTTAACTGTGAATTTTTTGTGAAAAAAATTTGAAGTTTAAAAGACGTACCCAAGTACCCGTATCAGAAATTTGGACTCATTTTAGCCATGTCTCTATATCCTACATTTTAGAAAAATAAAATATCCGACACTTAGACCCGTACCCGTACCCGAGTCCGAGCACCATAAGATGTTGCAACAGGGAACTACGTGTTATTAGTGGATGATGAGATCAAGCTGGACGAAGTAGAGGAAAAATCAGAGGAGGAAAAAACAACTTGCTGAATTAGGAGTGGAATTACCCATGAATTCGGTAGAGGGATTGACCTCACCTAAGACTATGAAGGTGAAAGGCTCGGTGCATGGACCGGATGTGGTAGTGTTAATTGACTTCGGGGCTACACATAACTTTATGTCCCTGGAATTGATTAAGCTAGATATACCAATTACCGAGACATGGATATGGATTACATGTGGGGACTGGGTTGGGCGGTTGGCAGTCAGGGGAAAGGGAATTTGCAGAGGGATAGTGTTACACATGCAATCTGTGGTAGTCATAGACGAGTATTTAGCCATAGAATTGGGCAGTTCTGACATAATACTGGAATGAAATGATCGAGCGCGTTAGGAATGGTTCAAGTAAATTGGAAGCTATTGGTGATGAAAATAACTATGGGAGATAGAACAATTACATTGAAGGGAGATGATGGGTTGAAGTCATTGGTTTCCTTAAAATCAATGTTCAAAACTATACAGGAGGGAGAAGGAATGGTGGTGGAGCTATGTTCTAAGCAAGTGGAAGGGCAATAGGTGAAAGGTGACCTCCCACCTTCGCGGGGTCATGAACATACCTTGAAGACAGGGACAGAGCCTATTAATGTGAGGTCATAAAAGTACCCACATGCACAGAAAACAAAAATTGAGCAGTCAGTGGCTAAAATGTTGAAAGCTCGTATCATTCAAATGATTATTAGCTTATTTTCCAGTCCAGTGCTGTTAGTGAAGAAAAAAGATGGGGATGGAGGTTTTGCGTTGATTATTGAGCCTTGAACATAGCTACTATACCTGATCGCTTTCAAATACCTACCAGTGATGAGCTGCTAGTGAGTTGCATGGTGCCACAATTCTTCCAAGCTGGATTTGAAATCTAGTTATCATCAAATATGCCTTAAAACTAGGGATGAGTACAAAACAGCCTTCTCGACTCATGAGGTACATTATGAGTTTCCGATAATGCCTTTTGGGCTTACTAATGCCCTGGCCACCTTCTAATCCTTAATGAATCATGTTTTCAAAGGGCTGTTGAGAAAGTTCGTGTAAGCTTTTTTTTTACAACATATTGGTTTACAGTTGTACGTTGGAGGAGCATTGCGGACATTTAGTAGAGGTGCAGAGGATCCTGCAGGGACAACAGTTATACGCCAATCAAAAGAAATGTGAATTTGGTTGTGCTACTTTGGAATATTTGGGGCATTTAACAAGTTCGGGAGGAGTGGCAGTCAACCCTAAAAAAAATTAACGCAATAAAATCTTGGCCTACGCCTAAAAACCTTAGGGAACTAAAGGGCGTGGTTGACAGGTTACTACAGGAGATTTGTAGAGGGTTATGGGAAAGTAGCTCACCACTTACTAGACAGTTGAAGAAAGACAGCTTCCATCAGGATCATGATAAAGAATTGGCATTTTATAAGTTGAAGGAAGCCATGACAAAGGTCCACGTATTAGCACTGCCAAACTTCTCTCTACCTTTTATTGTGGAGACAGATGCTTCAGGAGTGGGACCAAGGGCGGTACTATCTCAGCAACAAAGACCTATACCATATTTTAGGCAGGCTTTGTCATCCAGGGCTCGACTAAAATCCATTTATGAAAGGAAACTCATGGCGATAGTTTGACAGTACAGAAAATGGAGGCACTACCAACTTGGGCGACATTATATAGTACGCACAGATCAGAAAAGCTTGAAGTTTCTGCTGGAGCAATGGTTGGTGTGTGTTGAGCATAAAAAATGGGTAACTAAGCTACATGGCTACGACTTTGAGATCCAATATAGGCTAGGCCTTGAGATTACATCAGACACCTTACCCACACTTCCACTAGCGGCTGAGTTATCTGTCAATACTGTTTCAACCTTGAGAATAAAGCAGCAGACACCTTACCCACACTTCCACTAGCGGCTGAGTTCTCTGTCATTACTGTTTCAAAAGTACTGGATTTGGGTGAGCTGCAAGCACAGATAGGCACTGATGAGAGGTTGACGGGCATTAGGAGAAGACTGGTCTGTGACAGATGGGTGTCTTTCATACAAACAAAGGTTGGTATTACCTAAGGGCTCCAATATGATCCCCCGATTACTCCAAGAATTCCATGGCAGCGCGTTGGGAGGATACTCTAGTGTTTTGCAGACGTATAAACAGGTAGCCAGAGAGTTATTTTGGGTTGGAATGAAAAAGGAGGTCCAAAAATTTGTGGAAGTTTGCTCTGTTTGCCAGTAAAACAAATACTTAGCAATTTCACCGACGGGGTTACTACAACCCTTACCTCTATACCTGATGCAATTTGAGATGATCTAACCATGGATTTTATTGAAGGCTTACCAAAATCTCGAGGGTTGGATACCATACTGATACTGGTAGTGGTGGATAGCATGGTGGATAGACTAAGCAAGTATGCTCATTTCATGACGTTGAAGCACCCGTTTACAGCTAAAACAGTGGCCAAATTGTTCATTCGAGGAGTGGTGCGTCTTCACTGATTTTCTCGTTCCATAGTGTCAGACTATGATGCTCAGACTCAAGTACGAGTACGTATCTAAGTGTCGGATATTTTATTTTCTAAGATGTAGGATACGACATGACTAAAAATAGTCCAAATTTCGAACATGGATACGTCTTTCAAATTTCAATTTTTTTATATTTTTTTAATGAATCCTAACTATTGGCATTCTCCATTATGGAATGGGTCGTGAGTGGGAGCTTAGTTTTCGTCTGGGTATGCATTTTTTGTTTCTAATCCATTAGAAAATCTGTTTATTTTTGTTTTCAGATTACCCAATGTGTCATTTTGAATAGACCAAAACATAGCGCCGCCGCTTTTCTCCACCCTCTCGATAACGCTAGGTTTATATAGAGCAGAAATGAGAAAGAAGAAAAGGAAAAAAAAAAAAAAAAAAGAAGCAAAAACATCTCATACCCATACCCGTANATGTGTCATTTTGAATAGACCAAAACATAGCGCCGCCGCTTTTCTCCACCCTCTCGATAACGCTAGGTTTATATAGAGCAGAAATGAGAAAGAAGAAAAGGAAAAAAAAAAAAAAAAAAGAAGCAAAAACATCTCATACCCATACCCGTATTTTGTCGTGTCCAACACAGGTACTCCCGACTATTTAGAAGAGTCTGAACATCAGAGGTGTCAGATATTGACAGTTTTCTCAGTCGATTTTGGACTGAACTCTTTCGCCTCTAAGATGCACATCTTCTGTAATACTTGTACCCTACGGCCTAATTATATTAATTTAGATTTGGCCCGTTATAAAAAAAAATAGGCACGATTAATATTTTAGCCCGGTCAGTTACATGAAAGCCCATTATGTGAAATGATAGCTCACATCTTTTGTTTTATTTTTCATTTTGGGCTTAAGCCCCATTAGGTAAAATCTTATTTAATTTTAATTAAATAATGGAGATAATGTTTTAATTTTATTTCTTTTAACTAAATTAAATTTCTAAATGATTGAGATAATATCAAATTCCAAGTGAGATACTATGTTGATTTTATCTATAACATATCTAATGTTAAAAGATAATTGAGATAATGTTTCAATTTTATCTATTTTAATTAAAATTGAAATTTTAAATTATTAAGATAATATTTTGATTTTATCTCTACTTTATTTAATTTTAGAAATTAT
>CAIGRT010177941.1:0-15031 GCA_903798405.1 Fraxinus platypoda
GAGAATTGCTTACCTTAATAACCAATTTCAAGAACTTAACAATGCTATCAAAAGTAAAAAAGGGGTTTAGAAACGGTACCGGAATCTGAAACCTCAATGCTTCAGAATGAAGAGAGCATGAGGAGAATACCAGAATCACATCAAGGAGTCCAGAATGAATGCAAGAAAGCAGCGAGTCACCAAGACTCAGTAGAACTCAGCAGTGAGTCACAGACTCAATCAGGAATCGGAATGAGATGCTCCAACTCGCCAGACTCAGTAAGAGTCAAAAGCAAAAATAACCAGGACTCAGTACAAACACAGGGTTAACCAGGATTTACAGTGAGTTAAGACGAGTGAAAAAGAAAAAAACAGTTTCTTCTACCCCCAAGAACTTCAGATCTACACCAAGAAACCTAGAACAGAGAACCCTATCATACCCTAACACAGAGACAAGGCTCTGATACCACTTGTAAGGCCCTAAACTAACAATACTAAAGGATCGAAGTTCACAAACCACAAAATAATATGCAGAATCATAAAAGAACAATGAACACAAGATTTTTCACCCCGTAGGGTCCGGATGTTCAGTCACAAAGACCTAATCACCCGTTGAGCATCCACAAAGGATATAGCTCTAGATCCACTAAGTATAGAACAAGAATCAATACAAATGTTTGAAGAAACCAAAGGTTTCTTCAGTTTAATCACGCCTCAAATACAGAACCGTAATCACAAAGAATCAACCCCTAATCTATACACCATATACAGACTTCACAAAGTACAAGATTGAAGTAATCACTAAGATCGATTATGATTACAGAACCATGAAACCCTAAACTTCACTCAGAGAGAACAAGGGAAACAGAGAGACGAAGAGAGAATAGAAGGCTCTCGAATGCCAGATTCTCGAAAGGCCAAGTCAACCAAGTAATATGAACAGTTAGCATCCAATGGCAGAGTATCAGCCACGTGTATAGCTGATAATATTAGTTCATGAGGCCATAACCCGTTTCACTTAACAGTCCAAACAGCAAACAAGGCCCAACCCAAAGTATAGTGAGGCAGCCCAATATAATTAACACAAATGATACTATATTGAGAAAATCTCGTATCTTAGTGTTTAGACTTATTACGTTCTGCCTATAACTCCAAACAATTAATAATGGTAGCATAAGAGATGTATGAACGGGTTTATTACCTCCTTATTGTTGCCTAAAGGCTAGTAACTGTTAAAAAAAATTGTGATGGATTCCAAACTAAAAATCCCAAAATAGTGACCCTTAGAAAATTCTTGTTGATGTTCAATCTAATACCCGTCAACGTAAAATTTCATGCATTTCATTACTAATATAATAATAGGTTGCATAAGGTTTGAATTAATAGTGAGATACCTTGAAATTGCTTCTTGTGCTGCTCTTTAGTGTCCCCTAGTTATGCCATGCACATGTCTTATTCTCCTTAATACAGATGAAGAGCTCGTAGGTACTATCGCCTCAATCTCAAGGCTGTCAATCCTTTTAATGGAGTCTGCGAAGATTGCTGAAGCAAATGACATTCGGCTGTCCTCAAATTCTTTATCCTCTTCTAATCCCAACAATGCTGCCAAATCGAGAAGAACGGCCGATGACATTGTTTCACAAGATTCAAAGAAGCATTCATCATCATCTTCTGCCAAACCATCCCAGTTCATACGAAAGTGTTCTAACTTCTACACTCCATTGTTGTATAATTGCATTGGGAGTCAAACATCTACCCTTACGATTGCAAGGTTAAAGTGATGCAATTGCAAGAAGAATGAATTTAGCACCATCATGTGTTCATAGTGAAGCCCATTCGATCCCACGCCTCTATACTATGCAATCGCATGGTTGTTCGGGTCAGATCATATTTTCTTTTCTAAACTAATTAGATTTTGATAAGGAGATTGAGGATGAGTTTAACCTAATCTTGAAGCTATAAAGAGGGATATTTATTTATTATTCATTGAAGAAGCGTAGAAAAACCTTGGGAGATAAAAACACATAATCATATACAAAATTCAATATCTTCGTTCAGGATTTCAAGCAAGAGAGAGCTGGGATTTATTGGACACTCCATTGAAGTCATTCAAGGGGACAAAAATAATCTTTTATTTCTTCTTACAATTAAGCCCCTGTTTGACACCCATTTTGGAGAAAAAATAAATTCTGGAATAGTGATTGATAGAAGAATGTGTGGTTAAAAAGTAATGAGAATTTTTGAATTTATGTGTAGTATTATTTTATTGATAGAATGTGTGGTTGAAATAAAAAAGAGAAAAAAAAATGAGAATGAGAATGAGAAGAAAATGAGTGTCAAACAGGGGCTAAATATTCTGGGTGATGAATTCTCAATTTATTGTGTATTATTGGATTGATTGGTGCCAATGTTTTAATTCCTGTTTGAATTAATCAACTTTTAAACGTATTTTTGACTTCTTTTGCTTTTGGGAGATTTAAAGTAGGTTAGCTAATGATTAGCAACCAACATAAAGTCCTATAGATATTAGGGATAATTTTCTTTGTTTTGTGCTATCCAATTGGATAATCTTATTGTCAAAATGCATTTTTATATACTCGAATTAGGGACATTTGTATTTCAGGTTGTGAATATGTTTAGAGAGATTGTTAGACAACTTAGGACTATTGACTTTTAATTTAAGCATAAATTGAATTATAAATGAGAATTTTAGAATTACAATTGATACTAACAATGGACTCAAATTTCTAGCACAACTTTTTTTACTTTTTTTTTTCGTACAAAAACCAAATTTGCACTTATTATTATTATTATTTTTTAAAAAGGTGTAATTATAACTTAGAACACTTGCTACTTGAGTTCAAACATCGATTGTGTGTATTCAATTTAAGCTTGGATTGATTGAAATTAACTAACCTCTAAATCCTAGTGGGAAAGACACTCATTTTTCTCATCAATACTATTACTTATCCGCGAACTTGTACGTTTGCGAAATTTCACTAAATAACATCCACCATCGTAAGAGCTCATGACACAAGAAAGATATCATCTTAATATACAAAGTTACACCTTTGGACTAATATGAACTAGGAATCCATCAAGATTTTGTACAAGAACATAATTTTTTTTTCTTTCTAATGTCAAATTCGAACAAATTGACGTAGTTATGTTACACCGCATAGATGTCTGGCAGATTACCAATTCTAAGCACAAACTATACAATATATAACTTCCAGCAGCTTTGCTTTGAAGCCCAGTGAACTCAATTAGAGCTAGAAAGCATCATTTAACAAATATGGTTTCACGAACTGCAAGTTTGGATCCCGGGGTTCCACACCTCAAGGCAGCCTTCCCCTCATTCTTGCACTCTTTGACAAGTTCGAATAACTGGCATACACGCACGCTATGAATAGGATGTTAGGGAAATACTTGTATATGATCATATATCATTAATGCACTCTTTGATAAAATAAGCTACACGCCTAGCTATTGACAACCTTACTATGTCGAATGGGGAGATAAGCATCACTGCATGACGTTCTCACCATTCGAATCCGCTTATGACCTCGTAACGAGAAGTGAGCTTTGTATCAATACGCATCCCTCTCATTCTAAAATTAATCGCGGTACCATTTTTACATGGACTGGCATTCCCAGAGTGCTCCCTCGCACATCCACTCGTAGTAATTCGTACATAATGCCTCCAACACCAACCTTCACCATATTCTCCTATAAGCATTAGTCCATCGGATGGATGGCCTCCAGCCGTAGTGCTTCATCACATGTTGAAGCAAAAACACAATCTCCGTCATTGAGTCCTGTAATGTGCACTCCACGAAACTCCTTCAAAGGCACATTGGCACATTTGTGCAATGCCTGTCCTTTTCATCCATCTTCTTATAATTTCCTTCATTGTGTTTTGCCAGCTTGTCAACACGATCTGTGGCCCAAAATTTTTTCTCCGGAAGAATGTACACCATTAATCTCCCATAGCCAACAACATACATTCGAGCTATCCCGCTATGATACCAACTTTCACGGATCGTAGGTTTGACTTTAGAGGTTTCACACCTCAATGTAGCCTTCCCCTCATTCTTAGACTGGTAAGCTCTAACATCTAGCATATATGCACGCTATGAGTAATATGTTATGGGAATACCTACATATGATCATATCATTAGTGCACTTTTTGATAAAATAGGTAACACACCTAACTGTTAGCGATCTTGCCGTGCCGAATGAAGGGATAAGCATTCTTATTGTGTGACACTTGGACAAGTGTGAAACATAACTCCACAACTAGTAGGTTTTAGAATTCTAACACGTAGGAAAAGGTAAAATCTATGCGTGAGGTGTGAAGAAATAACTCTACATATGGAGAATGCATAAGAAAGACAATCAATCTTACATTAACCATCTACTATGGGTCAAGGCTCTAAAAGACATGAACAATGTAAGCCTAGGCGTCAAAAGGGTGCACCTTTTTAATATTATTATTTTTAAAGGTTACATAAACTAATTAAAGAAAATGAATAATTATTAACGATCTTTAAATAATTAAAATAATTATTAATGATCTTAAAATAATATTAGAAATATGGCACTTGACTCCTTATTACGCTTAAACTATCTTTAGGCTTGCAAAATTTGAGACTTGACTTTGCTATAAGGATGTCAATAGCTCGGCTCTACTCGACATAAAAATTCGAGCTCGTGTCAATTCACTTGGAAATGAAACATTGATAGGGTTGACAATATGATGGGTGGGAGGTGTTGACCTCGAAAAATGAGTCAATAGACGTCGGGCCCACTCTCGCCATGTCAAACAAATTTCAGCGCGTTTTTTACCGGAGAAACGGTAAGAATGGAGGCTGACTTGAACTCTGGAGGTGCTTTACGACGAGAAATAAAGATATTTGAGCTCTGACGGGTGAAACAAAGATGATCACGCTAACAATGATCACCAATCGAGAACAAAAGCCACAAACCAAGGATCTCGCTAGAATATGTGGAAGGATAGAAAACAATCGAGTATGTAAATCATGAGATTGTCTATTAATATATTTCTCTACCAAGTGTGTGAAATGCGAGATGAAAACGAAGATGAAAATGCTTGTAAGAGTATTTGTAAATATTTCTTGCTCATTTCATAGTTTGAGAACTCAATATCTGAGAATAAGAATCTTAATTTCAAATTTTCCAACCATTCTTAAGTTACAAAGAGCATCTATTTATACTGCCTTGGCCATGTGGTGTCCTTCGGATCAGAAGCACATGGCCTCATCTATTTAGTTGAGACTTCACATCATTATTTATTCATACAATTAATACATTGATAAGGGGTCAGCCGCCTTATACAATAGGCTGATACCCTAACATCCTCTATTACAAGTATTACATCAATCACTTCTAAAAGATACTCAAAGATATCATAAGAGAAAGCGTCAGCTTATGAGATTCGGATGAACTGAGAGCCTCAGAGCTGGCCCCGGAGCTGACCCGCTGTGTGGAGAGCTTCAGCTCCTTTCTTCGTTTCTTTAGGCTGTGTTTTAGCTTTAGTGCTTCGTTAATTGAGGCAGTGCCTCGGTACAGCTTCGATAGTTTGCCTAATTTCTTTGCATTTTGACCATTTGTATCTTTGTTGACTTTTCTGTTGATTCTCTGCCCACGTGGCTTGCTACGTGACACTTTGACTTTGAGCCTCAGTGTCGAGGCGTAACAATAGTCCCCCAAGTTTAGGCACTTTTATTTATGTAAAACATGGACTTGAATGTAAATAAAAATTTTAGTAGTGGGTGGTTTACATCATACCATAATATCTCTAATGTGCATGACTTGTGCAGACCTCCTAACAGTGTTGTTTTGAATTCGTATACTTAGAGGTATTTCTCTTTCTAGAACAATTTCGGAAAGGGTCAGCAAAGTAGGGAAATTCTGAGGTTGTCTTGCTTGAATTGCTTTTGCAAAGCTGAAACTTCGTCAGAACTGGACGAAGAGGATTGGGTCTGGACCTTACTTGGCCTCAGAATTGATAATTACGAGGAGCTTGACTTTAGCATGTTTGAGGAACACGAGGCGTCCTTAGTTATTCTCCCAAATGATTTGCTGTCGTGGTACGTTTTCAAGAAAAGACAACTGAAGCGGTTCAACTTTCTATGCACCCAACCGTTGCCGCATTTAATGCTTAATGATGGCTGTCTCCAACGTGCTTTGCAAACTTTAGGCACACGAGGGCGCGTGGAGCAGATGCTCTGATCTGAGCCGCAGAAGACGAAGCGACAGACGTGTTGAACGGCTTAGATTTGATTTTCGAATGAATGGCCAGATGAGCTGGATCATCATCCAACGATCGGGATTAAGAGGCCCTGCCAATAAAAGGTAAACACTTGTGGGAAAAAATCACTTTGCTTTTCACGAATTCAGTATTAGTATTCTTCAAAACTTCGAGTTTTGTCCTAAGGACAACTTCCCACTTCCTAGGATAGACCAACTCGTGGATTCGATTGCCGGACATGAACTTTTAAGCTTCATGGATTCATATTCCGGGTACAACCAGATCCTGATGTTCTCAGCAAATGAGAAATATACTTCCTTCATCACAGACAATGGTCTTTATTGCTACAAAGTCTTGCCTTTCGGGTTGAAAAACACGGGGTCACCTACCAAAGACTTGTCAACAGAATGTTCGCTGATATAATTGGAAAAACCATGGAGGTCTATGTGGATGACATGCTTGTGAAAAGCTTGAAAGTGGGAGATCACAAACCATGGAGGTCTATGTGGATGACATGCTGGTAAAGAGCCTAAAGGTAAGGGATCATGTTAAGAACCTTAATGAAACATTTCAAATCTTGAGGAGATACCGGATGAAGCTCAATCCTTTAAAATGTGCCTTTGGAGTTGCTTCTCGAAAGTTTTTGGACTACATTGCCAACCAAAGAGGTATTGAAACTAACCCTGAAAAGGTTAAAGCTTTAACCGACATGAGGTCACCTCAAAAATCGACAAAGGTACAGAGCCTCACTGAACGTGTAGTTGCCTTAAATCGTTTCGTCTCTAAGGCAACGGACAAGTGACTGCCTTTCTTTAAAATTCTCAAAAGATGAAGTAAGTTCCAATAGATAGAGGAATGTGAGGAAGCCCTCCAGGAGCTGAAGAAGCACTTAGGGCATGCTCCTCTCCTCTCCAAGCCCATGACCAAAGAGCCACTGCAGTTGTATTTAGTAGTACAACTGATGCCATCAGTTCGATTTTGATAAGGAAGGAAAATGATCACCAGCTGCCCGTCTACTACGTGAGTAAATCACTTTTGGCAGCAAAGACTCGCTACCCAAACATGGAAAAGCTAGCCCTCTCCTTGGTGACAGCTTCTCGAAAATTGAGGCCATATTTCCAGGCTCACACTATTCAGGTGTTGAAAAATTTCCCCCTCAAGTAAGTGTTGTAGAAGCCCGATGCTTCAGGAGATTATTAAAATGGGTTGTGGAACTCAGAGAATTTGACATCATGTTTAAGGCAATGGCTGCCATCAAGGGGCAGGCCCTTGCAGACTTTGTAGCCGAATTCACTCATATTCCAGAAATGGAAGAAGAGATGGAGTCTGCCGAACCTCCAACGTGGAGCCTCTTTGTGGATGGATCGTCTGGGAAAATAGGGTCAAGAGCAGGCGTGGTCCTTGTCAGTCCGATTGACATAAGCTTACTTATGCTGTACGATTCGATTTCAAAGCCACCAATAATGCAGCAGAATATGAAGCCCTTCTCGCTGGCCTTAGACTAGCCAGAGAAATGCAAACAAAGAGACTCACTATCAGTAGCGATTCTCAGCTGGTAGTAAGTCAGGTACATATCAATTTTTTAGCTAGAGATTAGTCCATGCTGCATACTTGAAATTGGTTATGGAATTCATCCCCACTTTTGAAAGATTCGAGCTCGTACGAATCCCAAGCACGAAAAATGTCCATGCCAACGTCCTATCAAAATTAGCGAGCAGCAAAGATTCAGAACTACTCACTGTGGTGCCCATAGAACATCTTTCCAGGCTCTCCCCACTACTGGCGAAGTGATAATTGGGTAGAGGACACTCCCTTATGGATGAAGCCAATTATATCCTCCTCAAAGACCAAGTATTGCCCTCTGAAAAAGAGGAGGCCCAGAAGCTCAGAAGACGAGCCACACTTGGTAGAGAAATATATTAATAGACAATCTCATGATTTACATACTCGATTGTTTTCTATCCTTCCACATATTCTACCGAGATCCTTGGTTAGTGGCTTTTGTTCTCGGTTGGTGATCATTATTATAGTGATCATCTTTGTTTCACCCATCAGAGCTCGAACATCTTTATCTCTCGCCATAAAGCACCTCCCATGTTCAAGTCAACCTCATTTCCTACCGTTTCTCCGGTAGAAACCCACTGGAATTTGATTGATGTGACCAGAGTGGGCCCAACATGAGGCTTTCCCGTCGAGGACGTTTGAGAGTCTTAGGTAGGACGTGATTAAAATATTTTCATTTACTTACTTTTTAATAATATATTTTTTTAAAATAAAAATTGAATTATAAGAAAATGAAAATAAAATACAAAGTAAGAGTTGTGGAAGGTACCTTGATTCCTACCCCTGAATGGCGACGCAAACATAATATTTTTCTCTCTCCTAAAGCTTGCTTGGGAGTGTTTTTTTATCGATTTTGGATGACACCGTTTATGAGTGGGGGAAAAAATGGGTGTTTGCAAAATTTTTTGGCACCAATATTTGGATGGTTTAAAAATTATTCAGAATCAATACAATCATAAACACTTACAATTGATACTTTAATAAGGTCTCAACCATACCCCAAGACTCCCAAACAGCCCCTAATATCAAGCTGAATTCAGCTTATCTCAAACCTATTGAACAAAAGAAAGACCCAAGGTGAATGCAGGCGAACTGTGGCAAACTGGTCATTTGAAAACCGAGTGTTGTCATTTGGTATGAACTTTTCCTTAAATCTAAATTCTTTTCCACATACTATGAATAAAAATTACCGTTGGCCCCCTTCAAACCCTCTTTCATATCTTCTTCTTAGGGTTTCTGAATGGTATTCACAATTCACTGGATGCACACAAACATTTATATACAATTCGCATATATTTTTGATTTTATTCAATTGAATTAATTTTTTGATACCATTGATCGTTTTTTGGTTTCTTATGTGAAAGGATCTTTTATTTTTGCAGATTGGGGATTGGTGCCATTTTCAGAAACCCTAAACTGTGCAATTCTCAGAGTAAGACTACATTTCTGGGAGGTGTTTGGCTTAAGCATGTGTGCTTGTGCTTGTCAAATTTTAAATTAGGCGGGGAAGGATAAATTTTAAAAATAGTAAACACGGGAGGCTTGAACACTTGTCAAATTAGGTGGAAAAGAACAAATTTTAAAAATAGTAAAGAGGGGGAGGTAGAGAAAAAGAACATTCCGGACCATTGATCTTGATCGGGCTGACTAAAATTTTTCTTCTGGCTATAATAAAATCGGCTGAGTTACATTTTTAATAGACTAACAGAATTTCTCATCCGAAAGCGAGCAAGAAAGTTACATATGATATGATTAGTTGTGTGGCTACTAGTTCTGAATATGCAGGAGAGGGAACTTTTTCCTATTTACTTACGGGAACATATACTCCAAAGATTTTACAGATACCCACTTCACACCACGAGATCTCATCTTTGATTCAAAGTCATTCCAATTGATATTTAGGTGCTTCTCATTTCTTGGCTGAAGGATGGATTTTGTTGTTTAGTACTTGCACCTTAATTTTTTTCAATGTTGGGTTAATGATAGATGAGGAACTGCTGCAGTATCAGTGATTCATGCCTAGGAAGCTTGTTATAGGCTTCGAAGGTCCTGGATATAGAATTTCTAATATGCGTATAATTGATTCGATACCATCATTGTTGTAAACCAGCTTGTCACTGTAACCTGTTCAGTTTATTTTTGCAGAGTGCTCTAAATGTTTCCCTTTTGGTTACTTCCTGTTTCAAAGGATTTAAGTATATTCATGTTCTCAATGCTATATAACATGCCCATTTTTTTTATGATTTTTCTATTGCTTTATACAGAGTTTGACATTTTTAGTGACCCGTCAACGCGCGAGTCTATGGACATTGACAGTACTAGTGTAACTAAAGGCAGCTTATGTCAGCTGAAGGAAATTGGCATGCCCCTCTATCCTGTTTCTCTTTACGATTCTGGTGAAGGTCTTCCATATGCTCCCGAAGATTGGCCTTATCCTGGTGATAAGTGGAGCTGGAAGGTTGGGGGACGAATTGCTGCTTCTGGATATTTTTTGGATAGATACATGTATACTCCCGCGCGTCTCAGGGAAGGCGGACGTAAAACTGGTTTTGCAAGCAAACTCTCTCTCGAACAGTATATCCGAAAAAACTTCCCTGATGCGGACGTTAACGCATTTTTTGCATCATTTAGTTGGAAGATTCCTTCAAAATCATGCATGAAAGGTTAGCTTTTATTTTGGTTATTATATTTTTTTATTTTTTACTCTTAGTGTAAATTTATAATGGTTAGCAGTTTCATGATTCTAAGCATTCTGTATGGTTTGCTATCAACAAATTTGGGTCTTTGGGGATTACCAAAGGCTTCTGGAGAGAATATTTTTTGATAGAAATAAAAACTTTTGCAAGATGGTTAAGTGACTTAGATATCATATTAGTATGACTCACTACTTCAATTTTGCAAGATGGTCCATAATGACTAGATGATTTTTTTATTTTTTTTAAATAGAGTTTCTGCTGAAATAGCTAGTTGAAGTATGAATGCTACTGATGGAGGATCACATTATAAAGCGTTTCGAGTGATGGTAGATTGCTTATTCTTACTGTGACTTGGATTAAGACCTTTATGAAGTTTGTTTGTTGTATTTGTAGATGATATAGAACTGTTCACACTTCCCAGGGAAACTGCAGAACATTCAGGTTCCGACTCTCAGTTTGATGGCGTGTGTTGTAAGGCTGGTAACAGAGTGTGCAAAAGTTTATCTGCAACAGAGGACTCTGTTTCAGATGTCATGTTTTGTGATATTTGCTGCAGTGAACCTGGCTTCTGCAGGGATTGTTGTTGTATTCTTTGTTGTAAGACTATCAAAGTGGCCTTTGGAGGCTATAGTTACATTAGATGTGAAGCTAAAATAGACGGCTATGTTTGTGGACACAGTGCACATATAGAGTGTGCTCTACGAGCTTACATGGCTGGGACAGTCGGAGGAAGCATTGGTTTGGAAACCGAGTACTATTGCCGTCGATGTGATTCAAGGACAGATCTCGTTTTGCATGTTGAAAGGCTTCTACAAACGTGCAAATCAGTTAATTCTCGGGATGACATTGAGAAGATTCTGAATGTTGGTATTTGTGTTTTACGTGGATCGGAGAAAACAAGTGGAAAGCAGTTGCTGCGTCATATTGAGATGGCCATGGAAAAGGTATCAATGAGAAAATGGTCGATAAACATGTTTTTCCTTTTAAGTTCATATATTTTTATGTTTCCAGGGGGTTCTATAAACCATGGGCATAACCAATCTGTATTTACATCAGCTTAGGAATGGAACTGACCTTGAGGATGTTTGGAAGAAGGAAGACACTGCAGTTACTGAAGGTATCGTTTGTAACCTGTTCTATTAATGATCCAAAAACCAAAGAAAAAAAAAAAGAAGGAAACTAGTACATGTGCTATTGGAAAAAATTCTGATTCGTGGATATCTTTTCATAATACATCATGATATAAAATGAGTTTGTTAAATAAACAGGAAACTCGTATATAATCTATTCGGAAAAAAAATGCTTTTTCGTGGATATCTTTTTGTAACACGTCATAAATACATGATGAATTTGTTTTAAAAAAAAAAAGGGAAACTCCTACCTATGCTACTGAAAAAATTTCTGATTCGTGGATATCCTTTTATAATACATCATAATATATACTAGTTTGTTCATATATTCCATCTTCCGTTTTAAAAAGAAGCTTAGAAATATGTCCTCCAGTTCAGTGACATGGACTGTAATTTAACTGCGTTACACCACCGGAGTATTGACTTGTACCTCTCATTTTCTTCATATTATCTGGTAAAGTTGCTAATTTATCCAACACTGAGTTTTCTTTACCTTCCCCATCTAACTTTTATTATGTTGTGCTGTAAACAAGTTCATTTCTCTCAAAAGGCTTCTGTGCTTGTTGGCAAATAGTAGGACTGTCTCTAAATGGCAAATGTGCATTTGGATTCCGAAATTATGAGGAGCCACTTGATCACAAAGTTGGATCGCCTCAGCCTTTATCGTTGACTTTTGATCATCGTGTTGAATCACTAAAACTTGAGGATGAGATTGATCAAATTCTGCATGCACTAAGGAAGTCGCAGGATTTTGAATATAGACTTGCAGAGGAAAGGCTTTTTGCTCATAAGAACTATATCCTAAATCTTTACCAACAGCTTGATAAGGAAAGGTCTGACCTCTCAAGACACACATCATTGAAGGATCCAAATACCACCGTACTTGATGCTGTCCAGAGCAGGATCGACCAGATAAAGCAGGAAGTGTCCAAACTAAAGGACATGGAAGAAGCGAAGAAGGGATTTGGAAGAGTTTCCAAATATATTCTCAAGGAACATTTTGGTCTAGAAATTGAGAGTTGACAAACTGCATTAGATTCACTTTGAGGTGTGTGATCGCCATTACCTATGTTGCTCATATGACAAATATTTTTCCAGAAAATATATGTGAAATTTGCACTTTTTAGGATATTCTCTTATTCTTGAAATTGAATCAGAACAATTTTCCAGTCTAATACTTTGAAGTATAGGCGTCTAGTTCGATGCTAGATAGCATGCCTTTAAAAGATAAATATAAATCTAGATATAAGCACATATTTCTTCTCTCTTTTTCTGAAACCAAGTAATAAACAGAATTAGGCATATGTCGCCATGAGCATCAAGCGAAATAAAGTTCGTACACAATTTAGTCGGTGTCGAGGCACTGGATATAAGTGCTATAACTTCTGCCTTCTTTGTATCGGAATTAACACTGATCACTGATATACAAATGTTTTGGATAAAAAGGAATTCATCTGTTCATGTATTTTCTGGCCAGACTTCAATAGTGATGCTTCAAGCCAATTTTGGCACTCAAAGACAAGCATGAGATGAGATGGTACGCCAGAAAGGGTTTCTTGTATAGGCTCTTCGAAGCTCCAAGATCAGGAGAAAGGGGAAGTTGAGATAATTGATATGAATGATTATTGGAATATATGTTTGTACTTACCTTGATGTTGGGCTCTTTCCCCTTATAAGATGATCATTGGTCGCTATTCTGGTTATGGTAATCATATTCACTTCACAATTATTATTTCTTGCATCATCTTTTTATTGCACTTAAGGTTTTTAATCTTTGCTCATTATAGAATTTATGTCCCTAAAAGTTTTTTTATGTCATTCTTATCCTCAAACTTTCCATTAGTTAACATAGTTTGTATTTGATAATAGTTTTATGTCCAAAAAATCGTTGGGACGGCTTAAAACAACTTATTTTCTCATCATATATATAAAATAAATAATTAATGAAAAAATACGCATAAAAATAAAATATTTTGATATAAATCATCATCAAGGACGAGACGTACTAATTTAGGAAGGTTAAAGGCAAGAATTCGCCGAAAAAGAATTAAGAAAATAATTATTACAATGAACAAAAATTGAGGAGTTTAACTGTAATTAAAATGTGGTGTATTAAAAAAACTGTGGTGACAATATAATCACCCCTCTGGTTATTGAACTTGATTTCTTCTTTATTGATTGAGCTACTGAATTTTACCGATCTCACCCTCAAATTCGACCTATCCAATCGTTAGCTTCCTTTCACAGCCTAATAGCTAACTTCTTGGCTAATCGATCACCCAAAATAGGCTCTTTCAATGTGTAGAGAAAGTTGATGAAGAACGAAAATAAAACCAGCAACAAGAAATCGCCAAAATGGAAGGTTTAAACACGATTATGAATCACTGTCCTCAAACGATATTTGCCGCCACCGGATAAGTGCTTGAAGGCTTTATGGCAAATAGTTTATAGGAGTAAACAAACCTTTGACTCTGTTTGGTAAACATTAAAATTTTCATTTTTATTATTCTACTCATTTTCAACCACACATTCTTCAATAAAATAATATTTTTCATCACATCAATAACTTTTCCTTTTTTTTCAACTATACATTCTCCATCAATCTACTGTTACAAAATACATTTTTCCAAAATATATATCCACCAAACACACTCTTAATCTAAGTTTGAATCAAGCAAACAAAACTTTGAAAAATGAACTAAAAAACAAAATTATAAAATTTGATTCGATCTTAGATTTTGGATGTTATGAAATCAATTTGATGTTTGTGATATGTTTTCAATAATGAAAATCACTCATATAACCTCTGTTTGGTAACCATTTTTACCCCATTTGTAGAAAAATTTCACCCGTTATACAGTGATCGTGTTAGAAGGAGCTGCCCTTTTTTTTTTACCAAATTTGGTGAAATTACCAATTTGCCATTTCAAACAATTTTTTTGTGAGACAAGTGATGGCAAATTTGGAAACATGTTGCTGCCATATGCAAAAGCTGCTGCACCTGGGTCCCACTGACACAGATAACGGGTGAAAAATTCATTCTCATTTTGGCAAAAAGTGGTTACCAAACACAGGCATATATAGAATTACAATCACCATGCGCGAAAAGGTACAAAAATCAAGTCAAAATAGTGTAAAACCCTTCAAAAAGATACCAGAATTCAAAACCCAACCGGAAAATTTTTGTACAGGGCAACTACCTAGTACAAAATCGGGTGCCCCGACCTGTTCAACAAAATGGCCATTGTAATTGCAACACCAACCCGGCCTTAAGCTTGGGCGACCGCCCGTGCCATTTTTCGATTTTCACAGTTTTTTGTTCTCGTTTTGTTTTCACTTGTTTTTTTTCTCATGGTTGACTACTTCTGATGAGAACCACGTAGCAACGA
>CAIGRT010177945.1:0-11979 GCA_903798405.1 Fraxinus platypoda
GGTTGAGTTTGATTATTTATCACCAATTAGATATGAATGCTTACTTATTTGAGGGATTTGAGAATGTATCATTGACAAAAAAGTGAGGCAATTTGAGCAGGAGCAAAAGTAAGACTTTTATGCCACACTTTAAAAAAAAAAAAAAAAGCTCTTGCATATACTCATACATTAAAATCAGTGTTCTAAAAAACTTATCTATGCTTGAAGCTCAGGCAAAACGTCCTGCTTCGCGTATGGACGCTTTTTTTTTTCTTTTTACCAATTTTTAAGCTGTTGAATTTTTTCCTTCATCTTTTTCGTTTTCCTTGAGCGTGTTTTATTTGTTTTATTTTATTTTATTTTTCCTTTTTAGAAGTATGTATGAAGTTTCTATAAATTTATTAAGTAGGACTTGTTTAGTTGAAAATTGAAACTATAAAAAAATATTCTAATTTTTGCATTTTAAAAATTTGAAAATTGTATAATTGACTAATAGTATGAATTACTAAGTAAATATAATATTTTATAATTTTAGATGTTTGGTATGTATTATTTTAATTATTGAATAATTTTTACAATGATTAAAAATTTAAAATAATATTAAAAATAAAAAAAAAATTATTAATCTTTTTAATTTTTTTCCCTTTTTTATGAACTTTTTATTTGACTTTAGTTTAAAGTTTTTTCTTTGAAAATTGTAAAAATGACTAATTGTAGGAATTATTAAGTAAATATAATATTTTATAATTTTAGATATTTGATATGTATTATTTTAATTATTAAATAAATTTAAAATGATTAAAAATTAAAATAATATTAAAAATAAGAAAACATTTTTTTACGCCTAAACCTCACATAGAACACTGATTAAAACCTCCAAACCAAACATAGAAAAAAGAAATTAGAAAGAAAATAAAACTCCCACTAAAAAAATAAACACATATCCACACACCAACAAACCACAAACCTATCAAAAATTGCGCACACGATAGGTACACATACACATTGAATATATATTAAGATACACGATAAGTTGATATTGACTGATATGATCGATAATTTTGCTATATTTGTTATTTTTATTATTCAATTGACTCGCCAAATTTGTACTATTTTGTGCACGTATGCTATGAATATATTATTTAGTTGAGTTTAAAAAGAAGTAAAAGTTACTTTTAAGTTAAATTATTATTGCTATGTTTGAATTAATAGAAAAGACTTATATTTAAACACTTACTCATTTACTATAAGTAGATTTTCTAAGCTTAACCAAACATGATTGCAAGTTTAATGATCTGATGATAAATGTGTAGGATGTTAGTTGGGTGTTGCATAGTTGGGCTACCTTAATAAAGCCCCCAACCCATAAGAATTAGTTGGGCTACGGACGTAAGCTGTTTCGCAATACTGAATAATGGTTTAAAGAATTAAATGCGGTCCGACTTTTCAAAACATAGGTTTTTTTTTTTTACATTTTCAACCATATATTCACATAATAAAATATTCTACACGTAAACCCTAAACTTTTCCCTATTTTTTAACCACATGTTCTCCAAAAAATACAATTCAAAACATAGGTTTTTTTTTTTTTTTTAAATGAAATTCACAATTTTAGTCAAGCCGCTTAAAAATGCAATAAGGTCGGTCTTTTCTAGTCTAATGATTAGTCAATTTCAATTCCAAGCCATTATTTCACGCAAGAAATAAATTTTTGAGTTCATAATCATGTCACAACGAGATTTGATACCATGTTCAATAAGCGAACAATATATTGAAAAAAATATTTGGATGTATATAACTTTAAATTACAAAAGAAAATTTTTTCGAGGTGTTTATAATCTTCAATAAAAAAAAAACACAAAAATGCCTTGTAGCGTTAATAATTATATTAACTACATAGTCATCCATGAACGATCAATGGATTAATTTGCTGGAGACTAATAATTTTTTATTTATTTTTTTAATTACATTCGGAGTGGGGGAGGAAAGGATCGAACCTCCACGTTCTGTATGAAAAAATTCTCACCAATGTCACTAGACCCGAGTGGTCTTGACATTCAAGACTAATAGTTGAGGTTGTTTACGTCTATGTTATTATTAACTAACTCTAATTACACGTAGTTCGGAATCAACAAATATGAAATTATCTATCAGATTATCATTCATTGGTAATTAAAATAAATTTGTCAATTTTATAAAAATTGTGAGATCTTGAATAACTGATCAAATAAAAGAAAAATAAATTTTTGAAAGTATCTCTTCATAGTTGGTTACTTGTGCTGGGACAATGTCCAAAGACTAGGTAACAAATTCAATGTCATTTTTATAATGAGGTTGGAGAAAATAATTTAGTTATTTCAATATAATAATGAGGTCTCTGAAAAGTTTGTTTGAACACACAAAACAAATGGAAAA
This sequence comes from Fraxinus platypoda, assembly GCA_903798405.1. Lineage (NCBI taxonomy): Eukaryota > Viridiplantae > Streptophyta > Magnoliopsida > Lamiales > Oleaceae > Fraxinus > Fraxinus platypoda. Next base: position 2,395 of record CAIGRT010177945.1, read on the forward strand.
TAAGAAATAAATAAAAAAATAGAGAAGTGCCTAAAAGAATCATGATGTGGTAGGTAGGTCATAGGTGGTACACCAAAAAAAAAAATGGAAATGGTTACACTTGGATGAATATTTATTTAATTGTAGACGTTACTTGGTCAAATTCAGTTTTGTTGAAATATATTTACCATAAATATGTTAACCTCTAAATCTGCTTCGTGTTAGAGATATCTTCTTCTCGGTTTCTTCTTCAACGTGCTTAAAGAAAGAGGATATAAGAGAGTCGATCGGATGATGTGTTTAGATATTCACTATTTCGTCTTCAACACTAGCATAGTTACAAAATAATGATGCAGATTGTTAAATGTACATTTTAGTACTGTGTACCACCATGCTGCCCCAATTAAGCGGCGCATCCCCACACCGGACAGGGTGAGGCACGCGGGATTTAGGGTTGGCGAAACAAATTGTCATCCCTATGTGGTAAACTCTGTGGCATTTATTTCAAATCGGATGGTTTCTACATCAAAATGCAACCAAGGACATGTTGGCCTGGCTGGTAAAAGGCGTNTCAAAATGCAACCAAGGACATGTTGGCCTGGCTGGTAAAAGGCGTAGATAGAATCTTTGAATTGCAAAGAAAAGGAAATGGAGTAAAAGCTAAAATATCAGTAAACAGAACTTCCATTGGTTTTGACATCATAATACAAAATTAATTGGATATTCCTTATCTCCCACAAGAAGGTAATGTGTACCTTCTTGAATAACCATCAGACCATTTTCATCAGCAGTACTAAAATGCTTACATGGATTAAGAACAAACTCAATTTCTGCATTCTTTCCTGCACTCAAACTCACACTCTTGAATCCGATCAACTTCTTCCTCGGATTTCCATTTCTGAGTCCGGGACACTTTATGAACAATAACACGGGGTGTTTGCCGTCTATTTCCCCATGATTATCAACTTTTACAAAAACAGAAAGCTTCATGTTGTGACATAACTTTGTCTCAAATTCAGAAACTGATAGAAAACGAAATTGACCCAAGTTTTGAACTGCTTTTTTAGGCAATAACCTATCTAGGAAGAGCTTGTTTCGGCTAACAGAGACAAAGTGATAAGAATACTTAGTATAGCTGAGGCCAAAGCCGAATTCAAAAACTTTTGGGCCATTGTAGAACCTATAGGTACGGCCAGGATAGCCTGTGGATGGATCAGGACGCATCCTCATGTCCGTCATCGGTACTTTGATAAAATCCTTCGGGTACCAAGTTACCGGTAATCTCCCCCCTGCATTTAGCATGAAGTAAAAATATAGGTGAAAATCAAAAGTTACATACAACTCTTAATGCAGAGAATGTCTCAAATTTATCACAAGTTAATCATCTTCCAAATGCCATTACAAGCATCAAAGGCAGTCAGCTTTGTAGGGTCGATGTCTTGTCTGGCTATACTTGCTTTTAAGCTTCTTTTAAGTTATTAGAAGTTACTTTTTACTAACAAAACTTACTTTTGTAGAAAGCTAGTTTAAACTTAGCCAAACTAGCTCCGTGTTCAACTTTTACTTGACAATAGAAGCTCGGAGCTTAAAAATTTATCTTGTTATCATATCAAGAAGAAGTTATTATTTTAAGATACTGCAATTGAAGTGTACCTGGATTATGGTCGCCGTATATAATTTCGGCCAGTGCAGTTCCACCAGCTTCCCCCGGATAACCAGCCCACAAAATGCTTCCAATTTTTGGATTGTCTTTGGCAAAAGAAATATCTACTGGCCCTCCACACAGCAACACCAATATAACTGGACCTTTTGCTGCTTGTGCAACGCTTGTGATGAGATTCTCATGATTTCCAGGAAGCTCCAAATCCGTTCGATCATGTTTCTCCCTCTCTTGAGTCTGATCTAATCCCATAACTAACACAACATAATCTGCCTCTTTTGCTAAATGTACTGCTTCGTCAATTTCAGTATCAGTACAGTTCACGAAACTGCAGCCCTCATGATATGTCGTGAGGTTGACATATTTCTGTAGTGCTTGAAGCACCGTGATGTTTTTACAAGGAAAACCTTCATAGTTGCCGAGAAATGTTTGTGAAGTATTGGCATTGGGGCCTATTACTGTGAGGGATGTGGCATTAATCTTGGAAAATGGTAGGAGATTGGCCGAGTTCTTCAGAAGGACAACACCGTTTTTGGCAGCTTCGAGGGCTAGGTCCTGATGCTTTTGGCTGCAGACATGATCTGGACTTATGTTTCCATATTCCTGTTTCTTTGGATCTCCATTGAAAAGTCCTAATCTTATTCTCATCGAAAAAAGGTTGTTAAGTGCTCTGTCTATGTCTGATTCTAGCACTTTCTTCTTTTGAACAGCTGATTTTGCGTATTTCATCAAGTAGGAACCACAGTTCACATCCATACCTGTAAAGTTTATTTGTACAGAAAAATTCCATTCAACTCAATTAAGCTTGAATCCAAGTAAATTTTATTAGAAAAGATCGCATAATTGTTTTTCCATAAGTTTTGACACGTAAGAATACTTCATAGTCAACGAAACATACCTCACACAATTAACAAATCATAAAAGGATTATAGTAATTAACACAATTTCATTGAATATCACGAGGAAAAGATAAGGACAGTATTGGACCAACTAAACGCATGCGCAAAGAGTGCTTTCCTTTCCAAACAAGTGTGAAATGGACCAAGTTCAGCAGGATTTTCATCTACCCTTGTTCAAGTGGGTAGGTGGGTCTAATGGTCCTGTATCACATATGCCTTCATGAAATATTTGGTACATAGTATTGGACATGATTAGACTATACAATAAAAAATTTAGCTTCTTTTACTTCTTCAATATCGTCACTATTATATAAACCACCTCACAGAACAAGCCTTTGCAATGGGAAATGGTAACCTACATTCCATGTTCTATACCCGAAAGGGCACTTGGGTCGTCGTTCAAACTTTTTTGGCATTTGGGTCGGTAACTTTCAAATTTTGTAGCATTAGAATCCCCACTGATGGGTTCCGTCCAAGCAATTCATTAATGGGTTGCGCCAAAGAAAATGATTTCCTCATTTCAATGGTAAACAAATAGGGCTACTTACCAGCTTTGAGAACATCTGCAACTGCATCCTCTGGCAATTTAGCATACCCTTGATTGTCATGAATAATGGCAACTGCATCACAGTCTGATGCAATGTAACTTAAAAATAATGACAAACGAAGAATAAGTTAATAGAAGTATAAAACTAGTCCAAATCCCATCTCTGATCATATAAAATTCATTCACACTTACCCATTAAAGCCCCATTGTCCACGGGCCGTTGTTGTCAAGAGGTCATAATCAGCACAGTTTGGAACTCCGTTGACACGATTATAAGCACACATTATGCCACTGGCTTGCCCTTTTTGCACACAGCTCTTGAATGGCGGTTGATATGTATCTGCCAAATCTTGTTTGGTGACCTGAGCGAATCCCCACGAAAAAGGAATATCAGAAACCGGTTTTTTGCATATTACCATTACAAAATCTACATAGACAGAAACACTGTCCAAATCTCTTGCCTGCTAAATGACATCGACAATCAACAAAATTCGCGAAGTTTGTTACACTCACGTTTGCGTCAAACATATAACGATCAAAACCGTTCCAGTTGTCGAGATCATGAGCAGTGAAGTGCTTACAACAAGCTGAGGCTTTAAGGTGACCATCCTTAATTTGTCCACCTTCAAAACTGTCCCCTTGAATTCCCCTAACATATGATACTGCATATTCCCCTGCTACCAACGGATCTTCCCCGGGCGTCTCTTGCCCACGGCCCCACCTTGGGTCCCGGAATATGTTTATATTCGGTGCCCAAAATGTCATTCCCATGGCTTGTCCAGCATTATAAACCCCCCTAGCCTCTTCTCCAATTGCCTACACAATGTCAAAGAAAACAAATGAAAAAATAAGAACCCAAAAAAGAGAAATGTCAGTCTTTCAATTAGTATACCCTACAGTTCCTTAAAAGAATCAATTCAACACTTTCTATAATCCCTTCTCCATAAATCATATCTTAAATTCAAACATGTAAAACAGATTAAGGATTTTCAACTCAATTGGCTAACCTGACCAATTCGATACCAGAGAGAGGCATCAAATGAAGCAGCAGTAAGAATGACTTGAGGGAACATGGTGGCGGAGGCGATGGACCCATTGAACCTAATGCCTTTTCCATGCCTGGAAACGCCGTGCAAAGCTTCGGACCACCACTGGTAGGCGGAGATATTGAGCCGAGGAATGGCGGGTGCAGTGTTAACGAGCTGTGAGATTTTTTCATCAAGCGTTAGGCGTGAAATAAGGTCCTGAACTCTCTTGTTGATGGGGAGTTTGGAGTCACAGAACGGAAATGATTTGGTTAATGGATTTGATGAATCACAGGAGTATGGCGGACCTTTTGATTCGGCATAAACCAAGAATTCTATCAACAATAATATTATGATTCTGTGGCTATGGAGTTCTCCCATTTTCTGCGAGTGCTCTTCAAAGAAAGAAACACAGGGAATGAGATAGTGATAAAGCGATTAGCTTTACAAGAATGGTCCAAAAAGGTGAATGAATGTGGCTAACACGTGGCATACTGTAAGAGAGACACTGGAAATCGGAAAAAAAAAAATGGAACTTTCTTTTGTCTCTGGCATTGAAGAAATTGTATGGAAAAATCTTCAATATAATTTAAATTTGGCAGAGAAAGAGATTCATTTTGATGAAAATCACAAAAGGAGATCCATGAAGCAATTTATCTTTATCAAGATAACATTTTTATCCTCAATTTCTCTCAAATTCACATTTACCTCTGTTATTTTGATTTGTAAATACACTGAGATTCATATATCCTTCAGCCAAATTGTGTTTTATAACATTTGAGCTCTGACTTTCTTTCCATTGAATTACAAGTTTGTGTGTGTACTTTTCATCGAGGAGACTAAACTTTCGGAAATTGCTCTTTAAACTTGTATAGTTCAATATAATCTCTCAGCTACCTATTTATGAAAATTCTCTTGCTCGAAAGAAGTATTCATTAGATGTAATTCTTGCAAATTCTTTTTATTCCGCCAATGAATCCAAAAAGAAAAGATTTGATAGTTTTATCAAACATTAATGCTAATAGAATACTCTTCGTCTCCCACAACTAAGAATTGAGTCCCTTCTTCGATCACCAACAATCCGTCTTCATTGGCTCTGCTGAAATGCTCACATGGATTCACTTGAAATTCAACATTAGCTTTTGCTTTCGGATTCAATCTCACTGTTTGAAATCCCACCAACTGTTTCGTTGGATTCCCATTACTGGCCTCTTCTCTCCTTGAAAACAGCAAAACCGGGTGCTTACCGACCATCTTTCCCTGATTTTTCACTCCAACAATGGCAGAAAACTTTGCCTTGTTACAGGATTCTGAATCTATAGCAGAAACTGGAATGTAACCTGAGTTTTCAACAGTGTCAGTAGTTGACAGTTTCTTGAAGTCAAGTTTGTTTTGTCCCACCGAAACAAACTTGTAAGAATACTTTGCGTAACTAAGTCCATAACCAAATTCGAATACTTTTTTCCCCTTGTAGAATCTGTAAGTTCGCCCTGGATAGCCTGAGGATGGATCAGGCCGCAGCCTCATATCTGTCATTGGTATTTTGATAAAATCTTTTGGATACCAAGTCATAGGTAACCGCCCTCCTGCAGGAAAAGTATGAATTATAACAGTCAGTATAGTACGATTTAATACTGCATAACAAGCTTGTATTTAAACTTTTTATTTTAACTTGAAAAGAACGACAGTGTGTTGCCAATAAGTTTCACCTGGATTATGATCACCAAATATAATCTCTGCAAGTGCTTGGCCTCCTGCTTCTCCAGGATATCCAGCCCACAAAATGCTTCCGATTTTTGGATCATTCTTGGCGAAAGAAATGTCAACCGGACCTCCACAAAGCAGCACTAATACGACCGGCTTTTTAGCCACCTTGGCTATGCTTGTTATTAGACTCTTTTGCTTACCGGGAAGCACCAGTTCTTCACGATCAAGATCTTCACTTTCTTGATCTTGATTAAGTCCCATGACCAACACCACATAATCTACAGATTTTGCAATTTTCACAACTTTTTTGGTGGTAAATGAAGTGCAATTTGTTGTTTTGCAACCCTCATGGAACTTGATTGTCTTGACATAACCTTTGAGTCCTACTAGGGGAGTAATGGCTTTGCAAGGGGGTCCTGCATAATTTCCACGAAGTGTTTTCGGAACATTGGCATTGGGGCCTATTACTGCAAGAGACTTCGTTTTGTCCTTCGATAAAGGAAGGAGCCTGGCTGAGTTCTTAAGAAGGACGATCCCATTTCTAGCAACTTCAAGCGCCAAATCCTGGTGAGCCTGCATGCAAATTTGATTTCGTCCTAGGTTTCCATAAAGACGCTTTCTTGGATTGCCGTTGAAGAGGCCTAATCTCATTCGAACAGAAAAGAGGTTGTGAAGGGCTCTGTCAATATCATATTCTGATACTTTTCCCTTCTCAAGTGCAGATTTTGTGTGGTTCTCCAAATAGTCTCCACAATTCACATCCATTCCTGTAATTATATATTTCATTTTTTAAAAGTATTGTTAGAAAAGTTAATAATCTGCATCAATCAATGTTAATATATTTAAAAGGGGTTTATCATACCGGCTTTAAGAACATCAGCCACAGCATCTTCTGGCGATTTTACATAAGTTTGATTCTCATAAATGATTTTGACGGCATCACAATCTGATGTTATATACCTGATCATTCTCAAATCGAGTTAAAAACATCGACAATATCTTAAAGGCGAAATTTCTTCTATATAAAGTTTCCGAATTATTAACTTTACCCTTGGAAGCCCCATTCTCCACGAGCAGTTGTGGTTAATAGATTGTAATCAGCACAATTCGGAACCCCATTAACACGATTGTAAGCGCACATTATCCCACTGGCGCGCCCTTCTTGAACACATTGTTGAAAAGGTGGCTGGTATGTATCCGCCATATCCTGCTTCGTAACCTATTCAACTCACCATAAAACAGAAAAGTTAATACAAATGAGTTTGTATCCGACTAAGAACATGTGTTGATGTGCTTAAAATTAACTTAATCGTTACTCTTTTTGAATGTACGCAGAGACGTAGTTCCAAGAAAAGTAACTTTTGAGCTACTAATAAGCACAAACAAACATGCTCTAAAACTTCTCCAATCCATGATAACGAAAAATTCAGGATTCTTGAACTGAGAATTTAGCCAAATCAAAAAATCTCTTCACTGAATACATATTTGGATCATTGTAATTTTCATGGTGATCATATAGAAAATGACGACACCAATTTCTCAAAAAAGTTCCGTAAATGAATGGTAGAGCAAGTGGATGATGTATTGGAGACTTACAATAGCATTGAAGGTAAAACGATCGATTCCCTTCCAGTGATCCAAATCATATGCAGTCAGATGCTTACAACATGCTGAAACTTGAAGGTGTTCATCTTTAAGGTCCCCACCTTCAAAACTATCTCCTTGAATTCCTCTAACAAATGATACAGCATATTTTCCAGTAACTAAAGGGTCTTCTCCAGGGGTCTCTTGGCCTCTACCCCACCTGGGGTCCCTAAAAATATTTATGTTTGGGGACCAAAATGTCATTCCTATTGCTTCTCCTTCATTGTATATTGCCCTGGCTTCTGTTCCAATCACCTTCAAATAGGTACACATTGTATAAGAACATGTACAAAATTGTTTTTAACACATTTTGGTTGCCAATTTTGTAAATTCAATATAAGATTTTATAAACGATGTCAAGCATAAATGCAAGCCAATTTTTAAAGGCCCGTCTGCTCGCAGCCTCGCCCCACCTAGCTTTTTCATCCAGTTTTCTGCTGTACCCCTCCATTGCATATATAGGTGATGAGGAGAGTACCTGGAAGGGGTGATACTTTTTCATCTATATGATCTTTTTTATTAAAACAATTAGTACAATTTCCTTGATAGTTTACAAGTTAGGTGGCTAGAATCAGCTAAAATTTAACAGTGTTTGAACTAATTGTAAGTTAACTTTTCTAGTGGATTTTACTAAATTTGACGGAGGTTTTTTTATCCAAATTGAAATTTTCCTTCGTGATCATATTTGGTGTTCTTTATTGCTTTTAATTTTTGTTTATTTTATTTGATTGACACATAAATTAAACTTGATTAATTACCTTAATCATCTAGATTTTTCATTACTTATGAAACATTCATCAATCAAAATCCAAAATGTTACATAACTAAAATTTGGGAACTTAGATGCCAAGAAACTCAAGTGCTCATTTAAGTAAAATATTTTTTTCCGAACTGAATGCGAAACATCACCAGTTCATCATCATACACAGGTAGCAATTCCTTTGATGCCAAACCAAATAAATCAATGTTTCATCTTTCCTAAACAATTTTCTCAGTCACATTCAAAGAAGGTTAAATGTCTGGTTTTCTGAACTCATCACCATAGCTTAGAATAGTTGTTTTGAATTCTATTACAGAAGAGTAATAAACTGTAAAGTTTTTTTCTGGGAAGACTGGTTACAGGTTTTCTACATAATCAGTTTGTACTTAAAGAAAGCATTTATTAAATATTTGAACTGAGACAAGGGAGCGCATATTTTGTTATCTTCTTGATTTGAATTGAGATTGGTTCACCAGTCCAGTCCAGTCTCGACTGGTACATAATTTAATTTAAATCCCATGTATCAAGACAAAATATAATAAATTAAACAACCTTTGAAACTTCAAGACAAAGTTGGACCAATAATAAAATGTCTGTACACATGATCCTGGTCCCATTGGTTGATTTTTCAAAATCCCTCATCTTAAACTAGTTAATACGCATAGTCGAAGAAAACAGACACAAATCATTATGATAATGCTTAAAGATTGACTGACCTTAGCTATACGGTACCACAGATTTGCATCAAAAGTAGCAGCAGTAAGAATAACTTGAGGAAAGCTGGTGGCTGCTCGAATACTCCCGTTGAACATAACACCATTTTCGACCCCGATCGCTACTGCTACTCCGTGCAAAGCCTCGGACCACCACTGGTAGTAGGGGATGCCGAGGCGGGGGACGGCCGAGGCCTTGTTGACAAGCTGAGAGATCTTTTCATCCAATGTGAGACGTGCCACCAAATCTTGCACGCGTTGGCTGATTGGCAGTGAAGTGTTGCAGAATGGAAATGAATTGGTTGATGGATTTGTGGAGTCACATGAAAATGGAGGAAGTGGCTGATTGGATTCAATCTTGATAAGGAGAATTGAAAAGCAAAGTATTATAAGGTTTATGAGAGCCATAATGATTGCGAGAAAAGGAGAAAAGAAATCAATGACACTACATTAGATGTGTCAATCCGGGTGGTCCGGATCGGATCGGCCCGCTAATATATGAGCTCAGTAACGGTCCGTAAGAAAAAAGCCCGCCTGCTACGGGTTCCGGGCCAGTTTCGGGTCGGCCCACAAATTTTGAACTACAGCTCAAGCCCGCCTACTGACCCATTCGGGTTGAGCTCATGCGGGTCACGGGTCGGCTCGCGGTCC
>CAIGRT010177953.1:0-12807 GCA_903798405.1 Fraxinus platypoda
AAAGAGAACGGCACCTTACTTTTCCTAAAATTCATTTTCTTTCTACTCATTTTTCACCCTTACAATTAAACGGACCCTAATATTGTCTCAATAATTTAACATTTATTTCCCCTTTCATTTTCGTTATAGGCTTTAATTCCTTCCAAGTGGGTTATATAAAATATTGATGAAGTCCAGATAAGAGTGGCCTACTCTACTAAGATAATATTCTCCATTTGGCAATTTGTGAGGTGTAGCGTGTAGAATAAGTTAATGGCACCAACTGCGGGACCCACCTTGATTTCAAAACTTGACCACCCATATATGGGAAAATTGCAAGGCTAAATTTCTTGACTTTTGACTTTGAAAAATTCAAGGCCGAAGAGTCGTCTTGGATTGGCAGTTTAAGCCACAAGTCTTATTTGGGGGTGTTGGACATTTTTTAACAAGTCATAACTCACATTAAGCTCACTTGTGATTTAGCTAAAAATTAAATTTTTCCCAGATTTGATTTGGATTAAAATCTCACGTAGTAAATTTTGATGAAGGTTAATGAAATATGTGGTTGAAAATTGATAAAAGTTATGGACCTCATAAAATACAGATTTAATTGTTAAATTATGTTACCTGATTAAAATCATATTAAGTAAAATTGAAATACAGCTACCTCATCGACGTATGTGAATGAAATTAACTCTCAATATTTATACGATTAAACCTTTACAATAATTATTATTTAACAGGAGTGATTTTGATTCTATCAAAGGCAGCAAAACCATCCCATCAATCACTGATATTTACACAATTATTTCCTCTTTAAAATCAGATTGCTCTTTGATTGCCTCTTCTTTCATCTCTTTGTTCTTCCCCCACAGGACGCAGTAAAGCCCTCCTGCCAGTAATAAGCCCCCGCAAATGCTGCACGAAATCGAAACCTAGTCAATTTTGTTCCACACACAATGTAACCCCGTATTGGGTACAAAGTAAGACGTAAAAAAATTGTAAGTTGTCATGTTCAGTCTTGTCGAAATTCTCGACTGTAAATTAAAAAAAAAAAAAAAGATTTATGGACCGACCTTCCCAAATGGAGTATCTCCTTCCACAAGAACATTGAGATTATAGCAGTAATAATCAGTGCCAATGGAGTGAATGCAGTAGCGAAAAGAGGACCTTTTTTCTCCACGGCCCAAATTTGTAACCAATATGTCACACCAGTCACCACTATACCCTGCAATATAACAAAGCACAATGGTCAATGATATTTTGCAATTCGTCACACCTTAAGAGGCCATGATTGTTACCCTTGATTGGACGAGATTATTTAATACGGGATAGAACAAAAATTTTGTTCGCTCACTTTCTTCTTAACCTAATAATCCCAGAACAAATCTCGAAAAAAGGAAAAAGAAACAAGGTCCAAGGCATAAGTGGGATGAGAAACATACACAATAGGCCACTGAAAGAAGATTCAAATCCCATCCAAGCTTCCATGATGATATGTCCCTCTCCATTGCCATGGCCAAAACTAAGGATTGTAGGCAGCTAAAGAAACACTGCAGCGCCGTGAGACGGATTTTTGCCGGATATTGTTTCATCAGAGGGGCCTAAAATTCCAAATTAAAATATGTCAATTGTTGTGTCTAGTCGTGTCACGTTGAGCACACGAAACATGTCAAAAATTTTGAATTAAAAGTTAGAGAAGACAAGAATTTTTTTAGGACTTAGGGAAATTTGAACTCTAGTCCTCATGTTTTAAAGAAGAACACGTTTGTCCTTAATCAACTACGAAAAAACTGTCCAACTCTGTTAAATTGTTACATGTGGTCCTCTTGTATCTAACTTTTTGAGGTTAAGTATTGTTTCTCTACTTGAGATCCTTCACTAGAATTTGGAAATGAGACATTTTTGTGGGGTCTATATGACCATTTAATGAAGATTTGAATGGTTTTGTCATTTGAATATTGATTGTGCAACTATAATGAAAGGTTGAATATCAACTTGCTCATTTTCATAGGTTAAGCAACAACTTGCTACTCGAGCAATAAATTGGAAACACCAATGGTGCAATATTCTTATGTTCCTAATTATTAATAGTGAAGGTGTCACACATGAAAAATAGATTCGATGTCCATTAGAATCAAGAAAATTTATGGGTTATCATGTCCAATCATATTAGTAAGAATATCACTCGACCTGCATGACGAGCCATGAAGCCCAAGCAAAGTTGGCCAAGAGCATGAGTAGACAGCCTTTCACCCAGTCCTTGGAACTCAAATTCATGTTTGGAATTGTTTTTTGGTTTGGTATGAACCAGTTCATGAAATTCACTTGAGGCCCTTTAACAAATGCAAACACCATTGCCCCAGAAAGATCAATCACTGAACCCACTACCTTGGCAATCCCATAAAAATGCCTTATGGAGATGCTCTCAATTCTTGCCAAAAAAAGAAGAAGAGAAAATCAGTATTTTGACATAAGAATAAGGTACAAAGATTTCGTGTTCAATTGGTTGAATCATTTCGTTTAAAAGTTTATTTATTTAAAATTGTCTTTAATATGTCCACTTGTGTGCAAACCAAATTCATGAAATGCATGAGCGAGACTTGAACTCATATGTTTTGCCTGTTTTAGTAACATGTTAAAACACCTTATCTAAATGGAAACAATTATTTTGGGTACTTGTCAATTTACCTTAACGTAGCGGCGATCACAAAAGTAAGCACAGGTATTGTGTTTACACTGGCAGCAGCAAATGTTGCAGAGACGAAATTTATAGCATACAAATAGAGATTCAAGCTCAACGTAATCCTGTATTGTACCAGAAAAATGTTGAATCAAACTCAAACTCGCATGTCTTGTTTGGTAGTGTGTACAAGACTGTAGTATCGAGTACCATATATTAAACATGCATGTACTCTATGATGTATCAGTATGAAATTTGATCAAAAGTGCATACCCGAACAAAGAAATCAAGAAGATTTTCCACATTAACCTGTATGATACAGGATCAGCTTTCTTCCTGCCAATTATATAAATACTCCATCAGAAGATGCGAAGAACCAGTTTAAAAAGAGTGGAAATATTGAAGAAGACAAACCTGTCTATGAAGAAGGCAAATGGAGCTAAGGTAATAGTGGCAAATACTTGACGATATGCTACAAAGACACAAGGGTTCATTCCTTTAGCTATAGCTGCTTTAGAGAACAAGGCCATGCCTGCATAGGCAAGCTGTACGAATATCATTGCAAGGCATGTTTTGTTCTTCTCCAAGTAGTTAACCATTTTATTGAAACTTGGCTTCTTTTAAGTTATGTGAGTATGGACACATCTTGCCCCGTATATAAAGAAGCATTCGGGGGAGTAAAAGTGGGCCAGGCCATTTAGGACATGGCAGCCCGAACAGGGACGGATCCAAGACCGGATTACGGCCTGGCTAATATGTAAAAAAAAAAAAAATTACACCATTTTTTTTTTTCTAACTAAAAAAAAATTTTTTTTTTTGGGGGGAGGGGGGGCTGTAGCCCCCCCTAAATCCGTCCCTGAGCCCGAATGTTATAAGCATGGCACAGGCAAGGTCTGGCCAGTGTGGGCTAGGCTATGTGGACCTATATTCTTTGGCCTATTAGGCCTAAAAGGTGGCTCATATCAGGTCGAAGATGGCTTGATACCACTTGACATGGAATGCCCGTGCGGTGCCCAAGGGTTCCAACAATGGGCGTAGTTGACCACAAGCCAGCACAAGCAAACAAACAATACTTTGAGTAGGATATAGCGACGATACGTGCATATGAGTGTCATCATTAATGCACTTTCGATAGTATGGACAATACAAAGCTCATGCGAATTTTACGTGGCCACAAAGGTGGAGGGAGTTTGCTAGGAACGGTTCAATTTACACCTCTATACACTAAAGAGTCAGCCTTTTGTGTTTCAATAAAGGGTAGGGGAGGGCTCTATGCATTATAAAGTAGTAAAAATGTGCATTCTTATGCCAAGCTGTTTCCCATACTTCAAACAAGAAATGCAATAATTGTGTCGTAATTTTGTTCCAAGTAGCTCAAGTCAGGAAAAATAGCATCAGGAAAAGAAAAAGAGTGATGTCTCCATCCTTTGCCTATTACCATTAATAATAAATTTGGTAAGTTATCGCCTCACTAACTAAATAATTCAACGCAAGCTCCTCTTCAAAATGATTCCTCATTTTATATGTAGATTATTGTCACCAATTGTCCAGAAGCTATAGTTGATGGCAATTACGTAATCCATTCTATATCATCCAAAACCAAGTCTGGGAATCCACACCAAGCTTAATTCGTCGGGCATACCCCTATTAAACCATGCTCCTGCATTATCCATCCGCTCATGGGAATGCTTCAGCATTGACTCGTACACAGAATCATCAGCTATGATACCAACTCGATGTAGGACATTGCCATTATTTTGTCCAAAAGCTATAGCTCATATCACAAATGCAATCCCCCTATATAAATCAGAATGAATTCTGGAAATCCACCTCAAGATCAGTTAGCACCCCATTTCAAACATTCTCCTGCATCATTAACCTATGACTTGACACTTATTGGTCTCTCTCCCAGGCAGACCATATAGTCTAAATTATGCTGGAGATCAAAGAATGATCTTACATATCACAAGCGCACAAACATGTCACTAGGAGGCGATCTTGCTGGTAACAAACATGTCACAAATGCACTGTGAAATTAAAGCACTGATCACCATTTCTACTGGATACAACGCTGAAAAGTGTACTATTTCCGAGTGATGTTCCATCAATGGATCGTTTTTGTTATTGTACTTTTGAATATTTCCATATTAACTTGTACCTTGTTAATCACTTTAGGAGCATTGGCAAAAGGTACAGGACAAGTGTATTGACGTGCACCGCACAAAGATAAAGCTATATTGCTGTCAACTTTTAATCTCCGTGTATGATTGAGACAATAAATTTAACGAGTTACTAATATTGACGGTTTAATTTAATAAGGAAACTAACAAATATCACTTGTACCTTCATGATATGCATGTCTCGCAATTATAGCTTGTAGGTAACCTCCATACACCGCACATGAGAGACAATAAACTTTGAGCGTCATGTATTATGATGACCAATTGAGCCGGCACTTGTATGATGAACTCAAGGCGACATGAGAGTCAAAAAACTTTGAGCATCCCCAGCTGTCATACATAGCCGTCACTTATATGTCATACATAGCTAAAATTTCAGCATCATGTATTTTATTGACCAATTGAGCCGAGCTCTAATACATAACCAGCATTTGTATGGTGAACTCAAGGCGGCACATTCAGAGTGAGCTCCATATAGCTCAAAGGTCAAGCTAGCGAAGGGGCTCAACGTAGTTTGACATGATCATTTGTGTAGTCAACATAGAAAGGTCCCTTTCACCAATTGTGTGCCATGTTAGGTTTTGGTAAAACATTAGTCCCTCGACTTTGAACTGTGCATTTATTCTTGGTTGACCTAAGTTGCTAAATAAGGGGCTATTTTGAGGGTATGCGCCGAGATGACCTCGACTCCTTGGCAAGTTGGGATAGGTTAATTTTTGCTAGTTGTATGCCATAGGAGATGGTGACAATTAGCAAGTGCACAGCATGGACCCGACTTATATGCAGAACGTGCTTATTTCTGTTAGGACAGTAGCAGCATTTGCACTTCAATTAACAAACAATAAACAAAAATCAAACGTTATTGTTGAAATCAAGGGATGTAAGATTTCCTAGTCCAAGAAATCCTTATCTACAATTTTCAAATGTTGATATCATTCATTTTCATAGACAGTATTGAGTAACCACTTTGTTGCCACTCTAAAGATAAAAACGAAGCCACTACTCTCAATTCTTATCCTTTTGTGAATATTGTCACGTTTTATATGAAATTGTTGGTCTTATGGTGTGATATAAACAAAATAGTGTAATGCATTGGCTGATTTCCTTATCGATGACTGCTGCTGCTTGATCTTTCATGTGAGGCATTTTTAGATGTTCTTTTTACAAGAAGACAACGTGTTTCTATTCAATGAAGCTACGAGGAACTCTAAGATGTGGCATTGCCTTTAATCAATCGAGGTATTAAAAAATGCATTGTCCCACAATATCCAAGGGACGTATGTTGAGAAGAATAACGTTATTTAACACTATCGGTGTTACAACACCAGTTTGGGTGGAACTAAGTATCATTAAATGAAAAGTATAATTAAATTAATCACATAATTTCATCTTTAATTAAATATATCACATGGTGCCACATAAACTGGTGCTATAACACCGATGCTAGATAGCATTATCCTGTTGAATATTGGATTTCATCGTAATAAAGATTAACCAAATTCGTTTATGAATCTAAGATAATATTATGTCTACTTGATTTGGGACTTTTTTCAACATTCTCCTCTTGAACAAATAAGCAAGCTAGAGGGTTCTATTTGCTTTTTAGGGAAATGAATAATTTTATGATAATATTTTCTTATCTATTTCAAAAAGATTAATGAATAAGCAAGCTCAAGTTTATGGTTGAACCTTTTGTTGAATTAATGGTTTAAGCTTGTATAGGGACAAATATATTTATAATATAACGTTTATGTTTAGAATGTTTCAATTTAAGTGTTGTATTGAGATTTCACACCAATATGTTTATTTTTTCACTTGTTTGAAATATGTTGTTTTTATGTCGATAAATATGTGATTTGAGGTTTGAAAATACTTCAAAAACTGTCCAAATTGAATCGTGTTCACCTCTATCGTTTTGGTTCCTCCACAATTAAAAATTCATCTTGTGTATTAACTCGGTTAAATTTGAGACGACCTAACTTTGATCTTGTTGGCCTAAAAAATATGATCAAATTGGATATCCCATTTACCAAAAATAAAACATGTGATTTGGACATACCATTAACCATTACTTTACTAGCAAATGTATAGTACTATTCACAACCCTACCACGTCTATGTGTCTACACTATTAACATAATTATTTGTTGTCAAAACCATACAATTTTAATAAAAAGTTAGAATAATTTAGAGTTTTATAATATTGGATTTCTTTGAGTAATCGAATAATTAATTTGTTATAGAAAGTTTGGTAGTCATTCAAGTTCTTAAATAATTCGTCTCTCATGCAATCATTTAACGCTTGAAATCCTAAAAATCTCCCATCATAATAGTCGAGTTATACTATTATGACTTATTTGATAAGATAAAGGACAATATTAAAACGATTAAAATCATATCAACCGTACCATCTAAATTTATCAAATATTTCATATTCGACGTGTCAAAGCAAACTAGCTCAAATTAAGCGGACCCACCTTTAGTGGCAGGTCAATCGAGGTCTTAAATTATTGGGTTAATTTCTAGCAATGTGCTACATATGAATGATTACTGAAAAATTATCAATATTGGCAAAGAAAATAATCAAATAGTGACAAAAAAAATAATTATAATCATAAGAGATATTTTCTAACCATGAAAACAAAATATATTTAATTTGCAATAGCATCACAGGCCCTTAATTGGGCCCTTACCTGATTGATTCCATAATTTTGGGCTTATTGATGAGCCCAAGTACATTCAAAATCGATTGATCCAAATTTCTCTGGATTCAATGCGTAAGTAGGCCCATTACTGGGCCTGGGATTAGGAGGCCCAATATATCTTTAACGGTTGTTGAGAGTCGTGCGTCGTTCCTCTAGCTCAAGTATGCTATTTATAAAATAATGAAATATAAGGTCAGATTTCATTTTTAACTACACATTTTACTGAATCTACAAGTGTTATCCACAACTTATTTTTATCCATTTATAAAATAAATTGTTTATAAATTCTTTTCAGATGAATTATAAGTAAAAGCATGATTTAAACACATCACATGGACAAGTTACAAGCACTTTGCTTTATTGTGCATAAAATTAATAGCATCTTTGACAGCTTTGGCAACTACCAATTCCAATTATCACCCAATATATGACTAGAAATTAAAGGCTATTATATTAACACGATCTAATTAGATTTGTAAGACAAATGGTAGGACTCACAATCTTAATTTCTCGAATTCTCAAATTGTTACGACTCATCAAAAAAATTCGATCCGAAAGATTACCACCACAAATAATCGAATGGGTGGAAGGGACGAAGCAAAAGAAAAGGGAGGATGAGCAAACATGAATAGAGATAGAGGGGGCCGTGGCCTCGTGGGGCTGGCAACATGTTCGAGGTGGGGAGTCGTGATGGGATGTGGGGTTTCTTTTATTTTTATTTTTTTCCTTCTTTTCATTTTTAGCTATAATTAATGTGCAAAACAAACAACTCGATAGAAAAGGTTACACTTTCAATTCGTGGGGACCAACTTGCACGGATCAAGGACCTAAAATGTAGAAGAAAAGAAAAATTGATAGAAACAATATAAAAAAAATTGTAGCACTAAAGCTTAAGGACTGTAGCTACAAATTAATGTGGGGCCCGATTATGTAAGTTAATGATGAGAATAATAACGGCGACTGCAGATGACGTTAGAATTTTCTGCAATGATAAGACTTTTATTAAGCGTTCAGTGTGATTGTACGTAACGGCTACCATGTATATAATATTTCCACTTGATAATTTTTCATGGGCCCACCACAAGTTTAGGGATACATCGTTTTTTAACCTCAAAATAATGTAATTATTAACGTTTGTGTCTGGGGGTGTAGTACTATATATTAGAATGATGTTTCTTAAAAATCGATCGACTTTTCATTTTGAAGAAAAGATTATAAGTCAAATGGTCGAAGGGAAACGAACCAAAGGTAAGAAAAAGTAAATAAATAAGTAAAAACAAAAATCAAGCATTTGAACCGATCAGTTTCGACTGCAAATTGATCTATTTTGAAGGTAAATATTATTTTTCGATTTTACCTTATCACCGATTTTTGGTTATTCTGGTAAACTGGTTGACCTAATTCGAGTTTCACAACATTGTTATTGGATATATGAATTGGAATTTGCTCGATTTCTATGAGTAATAAGATTTTAATTTATTTATCACTTAATATTTTCTCACACGGTCTATACCAAATATGCTATAAAGGTATATTAGGAATTACTTAAATGTTTTAAATAATTAAAATATTAATTATATTGTTAAAAATAGTACTTAATAATTCATTATTACCGACAAACGTGTTGTAATAATTAATGTCAATTATATTGTAACTCCAATAATGTTTTGAGATGTCTTTTCACCTTTCGCTGAAAACTTTGTGCTAAGTTAATAAATAACACACAATCAAATAAATATCTCCTTTTATACCCACCTTGACCTCACTTATAATCTTAAGTCAACATATAAATCCCTTTCTATTGATTTGAAGTTTGGAATTAGCTTTGAGCTTATTGAAACAATGAATCTATATTTGTATAGAAGTAGCTGGTCGAAAGTCGTTCAATCATTCGAGCGCAAAAATTAGGTTTCGACTCAACAAAGATAGACTATTTGGTCAAATGTCTAATATTGTAGATTGATAACAGATATGGCTATATGCACAAAATTCTAAATTGACGAAAGACAATATATCGAGTCAAAATACTTGCGCTATGATACCTCTATATATAGTCGAGGCAATAATCATCGATTATGTTTTGGGTTCGAGATTTGCGGACAATAAGTGTAGTCTCACTTTGACTACATATGAGAATGATTTTGATTTATGAAGGGATTTGAGTATTCTACCTAAAAAATAATATTTTGAGATGTAACTATAAATTCTAATAAGTTGTCTGTGAACAAATATTTGAACTTAACTTTGTGAAAGCGCAATATGAATCTCGAAACATGTATAAAAAATTGAACAAGGCTGTCGCTTCAACTAATTGCAATGACAAGATTGTAATATTCGCCTCTCGAAATTGAGTTTCAATGATAATATCGGCTTCGTAAGTGGAGCTAGTGTATTGTGATATTTTTAGTTAAAAGGAGATGAACGGAAAATGTCATGTGGAGGCCATGATGACGAGGTAGCTAGCGTTTAATGGAAAATTGTTGACGAATTGGAGCTAAAAGTCTCACATTGACTAAATATAAACGTACTAAACATACCCAGAAAAAAAAAATTATCTACTTGTACATCAAAAGGTGTACACAAGGGATTACACCCCCTCACATGGGGGGTGAGACCCACTTGAATAATATTTTTTTATTAAAGTGGATCTCACCCCCTATGTGAGAGGGGTGTAACCCCTTGTGTACACCTTGATGTACTGATAGCAAAGTCGTAAAAAAAAAATCATAAATCCAAATAAAGAAAATTTGAAAACATCCAGGTGAAAAATAACATGAAATTAATTAATAATTCATGACATTTACACCCCATGAAGAAAAACAAAAGAAGAAAAGAAATGCAAACATTGTTCCCTTATTTGTTTTTTAAATTTAAACTCTCTATTTTTCCCAACCCTCAATTTATTTATTTCCAAAATTAATAAATAAATTATAAAAATAAACTTAAATAAAATTCGCCTCTATACCCAACCAACTGCCACCCCCATGTGTTCCACTTTCACCTTTGTTCTTTCAAAAGTTTCACCGCCACCCCACCGGTTTTCTGTCCCACTTTTATCCCCTCCGCCCCTCTGACACCTCCTGCAATTATGTCCCACCACCAAAAGCTCCGCCCACTTGCCTCATTTTAACAACTCGGCCAACCCTTTCCTCTCTCTCTATCTCTCTCTTCTCACTCAATTGTGTTTGTGTTTGTTGTTGAAGACTGCTGCTTGTTTGTGACAATCTCGTAATTCCCACCTTCATCCTCGTCCTCCTCCTCGTCCTCCTCATCGTTTTCGTCGACATTCTCGCTCCCATTATCGTCTGGTGCAGATTCTTGGTGCTGGTGCAGATACTGGCCCTGGGGAAGAGGCCACTGCTGTTCGGGCCGAGCCATTATGGGCATCATTGGATTTTGATCAGGCTTCATTATGAATCCAGGATTAGATGAAGCATCATTCTTGGCTCTTTCTCTGTATAAAGCATCGAGTTGGTGGAAATATGGGCATGTTTTGGAATCCTCAGGTCTCTTCTTGCTACTCTCTTTAACTTTCTTGAAGTACTTGTTGATGTTCTCCCATTTCTCTTTGCATCTTTTTGGATTTCGATTGTATCCAAGCTTCGCCATGGCAGCTGATATTTCCTCCCAGAGAGGCCCTTTCGGTCCATTTTCTTGGTACTTTAGATCAAGACTTGTTCGAAGATCAATCAATGCTTGAACTTCAGCTTTAGGCCACCGGGAAGAACTCGCCGGAATAAAATTTTCACCACCATTGTTATCAGTTGTTGGAGTATCCAAAACTTTAGTCGGCGTCACAACCACCGGTGCAAGTGTTGGAGCTGGAGGTCGTGTTGGTGCTGGTGCTGGTGACGGCGCTGTCGTTTGTTGTGGTGGCGGGGGATTTTCGTGTACTTGTACCTGCATTGGCATTGGCATACGCATCTGAGGTTCATTAGCATTACTGACTGGAATTTGCAAATTTTGTTGCTCGGTTATTTTCTGCAAGAATTGAATGACTGCTGCATCTTTAGCTGCTGCAATTGATCTTTCTTGGACTAAAAGATCATGCTCCCGATTCAATCTTGTCATTTCTTGCACCCTCCAAGCCTCTTCCTTCGCCATTCGATCGCGCTCTCGTTTCTCCAAAGTTTCTAAGAATTTCTTCTGAAGTTCTTCTTGCTTGTCGATGACATCCTTCATCAGCCTCTCGAAGAAATCCTTCCATTTTCTCTTCCTCCCACGTCGCCTTTGTATATCCTCATCCGATGAAGTCGAAGAAGAAGAAGAATTTGAGAATACTACATTAGAAGGCTGAAAAGTATGGCTTTGAGGAGGATATGTAGTAGTAGTAGTAGTGGTGCTCATTGTTGGTGGTGGCAGTGCTGGCTGCGGTGGTGGTGGTTGCAATGGCTGAAATAAAGTAGAATTATTTGCACCTTGTGCAGCAGCAGCTGCTGCAGGATTTTGTGCTACATTTACTGGATTTGGACTTGACATTGAAACGGCCAGCATTGGCGGATTAGTATTGCCCGACGTTGGTGGTGGTGCCACCATACTCAGAGGCTGAGGCCGCGCCAATACAGGTTGTGGAGCATTGCTTTCCAAAGCCTCTAATTGATCGAAAAACCGATAAGTCTTGCCGTCTGGTTTCGCAGCCCGGCCTTCTTTTGTTCTCTTGTGATACTTGTACAAGTTCTCGAATTTCTCTTTGCATTTCTTGGCTGTTCGTTCAAATCCAAGCTCCGCCATTTTTCTGATAATAAAGTTGCAAAGAAAAAACATGATTTGTTCACATCTCGAATTCTCCAATAAAACAAAGTCATTAATACTAATAATTGCACACATAAAATAAACAAAGAAAATTAACTTCACTAATTCAAACAACAATAACAAGGAGATAAAACAAGAACGAATTTAAATCGGCTGAAAATTGTTCAACAAAATCTAGATTCTGATTAATTATATTGTAAAAACAGCTCAAAATATTCAATTTTTGAAAAAAAAAAATAAAAAATAAAGAAGAAGCGAAATCCCAGAATTAAATTCCTGAGAAGCTGCTGAATTATTGTGAGTGAACTGAAAGACAATAACCCTTTAATCAAGAAGTGAAATTCAATGGAATTAAAATCGATGAGTACTTTTACAGCAAATTCAAGGAGTTCAATGAAATCTATGGCAGCTGCGTGTGAGTGCGTGCTTTGTGCTAAAAACCATGAAAATTCATTTCAATTCATAAATATATATATTTATTTACCTGGAAACTTCTTCCCATAATGGAC
>CAIGRT010177959.1:0-10275 GCA_903798405.1 Fraxinus platypoda
ACTATTTTAGCAATGAGTGTGAACGTTAGAGACGTTTTCTGCTAATTACCCTTAATTAAACCAGTCCCACCTTTACACAAATCTTGACTGTTTGATTCTCCAAAGTGCTAATAAACAAGTTACGGAAGTGACTTTATTGCAACTCACTTCGTTATCAGATTTAGCCCTTATTTGTTTTTTGTTTTTTTTTTTTAAATGCATTCTTGAAGTCTGTTTGATGCCTATTTTTTATTTTTTTTTTAAATGCATTTTAGAATAGTGATTTGATTGAGAATGAATTGTTAAAAAATAAAGAAAAATTTTGAGTTTGCGAAAATATTATTTTATTGAAAAATATGTGATTGAAAAAAAGAGATAGAAAAATGTATTTAAAAAAAATAGAATCAAACGAGGTCACGAATAGTGTTTTGACATCATTTCAACCTCATATTTTTCAATAAAATAATATTACACGTAAATTCAAAAATTTTCTTTATTTTTTAACCACACATTTTCCATCAATACACTATACAAAAATGTATTTTTTGATAAAAATGGGGCTCAAACAAGCCCTTAAGAGCATCTCCAAAAGACTCTTTAAATATGAGATATTCTCTATTTTACAGAGTCAACATTTAAAATCATCTCTATAATTAAATGCATTCAAAGTATTTCAATTTTCAACGTAGAAAAACAATAAAACAATGTAAAGAAAAGTTAGTTAAAATAAAAGATAAAGAAAAATAATAAATATTTTTTGGGAGTAGTAAAATTAAGTGTTAAATATAAAGAGCTTATTGGAGTACTTCAAAAATCTAACTCTCCAAATAATAGAATATGCTATTTAAAAATAGAGTCTATTTGAGATGCTCTAACGAAAGAAATACGAAAACATCGATCTAATCCAACTACAAAACTGTTCTTTACAACCCCCGTCACCCATAGCATTGCTCTAAAATCCCATCATCAAAGGCAAATGCTTACAGAGAGATACGTACACTACAACGAATACATTACCACGAAACAAAGGTTTGAAATAAACCTCCAGCTGATCATCATTAGCTAAAACGTGAACATATATACATTTAAACTTCCAACCATGGCAAAATCAAATATTAATGGTTATGATATGAAAGTTATCACAACACTTGCTATCATCTCGACGCCTTAGAATCCAGTACTGCATGTTTCAGGTATAGTGTAACTTCCATGATTTTGAAAGAGAATTAAAAGTTGCAAAAGGTAGAGTGGGGTGTAAGAATTAGCTTGCTTGAGTATTCACCATTTTAAACAAGGAAGTCATTGTCATAATTTATGATCTATCTTTACAGCGTTTTCAGTGCGTTTATCTAGAAAGCAAGTCGCATGTCATTTTGATTTGGCTTGAAAATTGGCCTACGTACTTTCTCTCCTAAACTAAAATATTCCACCCACAATCTAGTACATTTTTGAAGATTACAATTGAATGCATCGACGATCCAAGAGACTTACTATTTGAATGTTCAAGAGGCAATCCAGTAGCTCGATAAATAACATCGACAATCTTAACCGGTGGACGAACAAGTGCAAAACTTAGAACAAATTAGAAGATGATAAAGTTCATTTTGCGCTCTTCGCAAATTAAAGGCCAGTCTTTCGATTCGTTTACATTAATTTGTCTGATGGTTGAATTCGAATGCAATGTATACAGTCCACTAATCACTGGAGTTTGGGGTGCAACGGGAAATTGATTGTCAACATAGATCATGAATTGATTGAATTTAAGATTACAGTGCGTCTAGCGATTTAATTAAACTCCAAGACTTTTTTATTTACATTACAATTCACTTATTATTATTTACACATTCCATAAACTTCACGACTTAAACATTTAAATCAACTATCAAATAAGCACTTATGAATGTTTAAGAAATTAGTTAAAATATTGTTCCAAAATAAAATATACTTAAAGAAATTCTAATATGGCTAATAATTAAAGTACATTGTGACTAGGATATGTGGTCCAATGGCACATCAATCCATCCAACATTGTCTAATACATTAATTTTTCATATGAAATTATAAATGAGGAGCGATAAGTATAAAGAATTTTACCCAATGAGATCTTTGCAATTTAAACATGCAATTATACATAAAATTCTCTTACAACTATAAATTGAAAAAACCGAAATCTTAGGGTACAGCCCCAAAATCTTAATCTTCTAAAATAATATTTAACAGAAGTTCAAATCTTGAACTAGGCTGAGTTGGAAAGGAGCACTACTGCACATCTAAAATCCATCTAAAACTTTTTGGACAAATGATTTTGTTGACTTTTTTGGATTTTTGTGATAAACCGATCTCAAATCGATGTTCGAGAAAACCTTTGCACCTTTCAAATAATCAAAAAGATCGTCTATTCCTAGGAGTCGTTGCTTATTCTTTATAGTCACATGGTTAATATCCTTATAGCCGATACACATCCCTATTGACCCATCTTTCTTCTTAATAAACAAGACTGACACCACCGACAAGAATACACTAGGTTGGATGAAACCCTTATCCGGTAGTTCCTATAGTTGTATCTTCACTTCTGTAATTCTTTATGTGCGATCCTATAAGGGGCTTTAGATATTGCTACTGCCTTAGGGGTCAAGTCAGTTGTGAACTCTACTTTGCCTATCTGATGGCACACCAAGTAAATCTTTAGGAAAAACGTCAACAAATTTCTAAACCACTTGTTGTAGACATTTTCATCTAACTGTCTAGCTATAAACAATAGACATGAGAGGAGTGGAGAGGCTGAAATTTAAGCAAATCAAAGGAGAGAAGGATAATTAGAGCATGCCTGACGATGCCTGCCGATGCATAAGACCCGTAACGTATAATCACTTAATTGCTCTACCAAACAAGCACTTACCAATGTTTAATAATTCGGTTCAATTATATTGACCCGAGAATATAAATGTCAAATTCAAGGTTATGTTATCATATCCACTCGAAATTGGCCAACTCTTGACTTGTTATAACACTTTTAATTATTCTGTTATTTTTTCGTATTAGAGGCCGTTTCTCATAATTTTCTAATCCAACTGCTATTTTAGTATGATTTTGGCAACATACTACTTTACTTCTATTACCTGCCGAATACTGAGAATTCTTGCAAATGCTGTATCACAACATTGACTGTTATATTGGATGAAAAAAATGAGAAAAGTGCATCAGATTTAACTGCACTTACTTAAAAAGTGTATCGTAATTCCTCTTTTACATTCATTAAAGAAAAATAGTACTCCAAAATACAAAGTTTTTATCAGAAATCTGAATTGGAAGGTGAAGAAGATGAAAAGGTACATGCAATTTTGGAATTCAAAGAAGAAAAAGAAAATAATATGGTAGAAAAGGCAATTGTGTCCGTTGACAATAGAAATCAGATCAACAAATCCTCTCACCTAGCCAAGACTTTCACTTTCAAATCTCACTAGTTTTGATGCTTAAATTGGAGTTAGAGATAAAATGACTATTTGAGAAGAAAATATTCAAATTGCGTGCGTTCTTCTTCAAATGAGGGAGGTATTTATAGATTTCCCTTCAAACCTTGGAATAATCCGGTCGTTTTAGAAGAATGACAATGGTGGCTCCTCGTTAGCTTATTAGTAACCGATTCTATTAAAAGCGTCGAGCTTTATGTGCATTTTGACAGCCTGTGACCAATCTAGATGATGGATCTGTTCGCATTTATTTTATGAGAACCTTTCATGCATTCATTTCCCTCACATATTGATATATGCTTCGCATGGGAATTCGGTAGGGTTTGCAGAGCGAGTTTTTTGGCTTAATAGTATCCATGTCTGTTCAAGTTTCCATTGCAGAATTAAGAAAAGGATCCTCAGCTTCTGGAACACTTTTTGGTTAATAGTATTAGGTCATCTCCAACCTATAGCACCAAATTTGTGCCACTTTCACACCATCTTGCAAAGTTATCTCCAATCCGTTACACCAAATGATCAAATTTGGTGCGGTTCATTGCACCAAATTGGTGTAGAGATTTGGTATTGGATTCTTAATTAAGGTTGAAGACACAAGTCAAAATAGTTGTCGAGGATATGTCGAGTAGAGTGGAAGTATTTAATATTACTACGTATGAGGACCCCATGTTTCTAAGGTGCTCGACTCCATATAAAATGGAAGAGGATAAAAAAAAATGTAGGGACTCACAATTGTAACAGACAGATTCCTTCCACATTCTAATTCAACCCCAGTGCATCATCCTCGTTATTATCCAAATCCAAATCTGCAAATAAGTACAATAGATGGTGAATATTCTTCTCAACATACGATTATATAATAAAAGAAGTGCAGTACTGTATTATCTGATTTCTCCCCAAGCCCAGCATTGACATCCATCGCTATCTCGGCACCCAATTTCTTCCAATCCTCCAATATAGGTTTAATTTCTTTTTTGACTCTGTCAAGAATCCGTGAAGCTACCTTCACTACTTCATCCCGTTTGTCATAATCCATAGCATGATTACATGCAGATCTCATGTCATCCACAAATTGGTGGGGACTTCTATAACATCTTCCCTCAAACCTAGAGGCTATCTCATTGAACCCGATTGGCTTCCCGACTATGCCTTCAACAACCAAGGGTTGATTTAAATGCTTACAATGTTGATGTTTCCTTAATTTTTAAAAGATATTATCACACTCATCTATCAATTTTTGTGGAAGAACATTTTGATCCTGACTTCCTCCTTCAATCTTTAAAGGCTTGATCTTCACCGCTTTAATCTCGGGTGTCTTGATCTTCGCAGCTTTAATCTTGGGCGTCTTGATCTATTAGAACTAATTTTTAGTTTTATTATTGTAATTAGTGAGTTAGTTAGTTCTTGGTTATTTTCTGTTTTACTTACTTTCCAGCTGGAGTTTGTTATGCCAGCTAGGATTATTCTTCCCGCCTTGCTTTTCACTTCCCTCTATTTAGTTGGAAAGTGTTGTATTCCTTTCTCAAGCAATATAGAAATAATTTCTCTCAAAAAGGTGTTTCCCCCTTTGTTTCAATATGGTATCAGAGCTAAGGAGTGCTTCTGTTGCCTTCGTCTTCTTTTCTCTTTGATTCAAAAATTGTTGAAAGATCTTCGTTATTTCTGCTGTCATGGAATCAGCAAATAATCAAATCAATATTGATGTAAATACATCCGTGAGCAAATCAGCCGCTGATGAACCATCTAGCCCCTTCTACCTTCACCATTCTGATAACCCAGGATTGGTGCTGGTTTCACAGCCACTTACAGGTGAGAATTATGGATCGTGGAGCCGTGCGATGACCATCGCCCTCTCCGTGAAGAATAAAATCTCTTTTGTTGACGGATCCATGGAGAAACCTGATGAATTAAATCCAGAATTGATGAATTCATGGATTAGAAACAATAACATTGTTATGTCTTGGATCCTTAACTCTGTCTCGAAGGAAATTTCAGCAAGCATCATCTATACCTCTACTGCCTATGAGATTTGGAATGATCTCCAAGAGAGATTTCAACAAAGTAATGGACCGAGAATTTTTCAATTGAGGAAAGAGCTGATGAATTTAGCTCAAGATCNTGCCTATGAGATTTGGAATGATCTCCAAGAGAGATTTCAACAAAGTAATGGACCGAGAATTTTTCAATTGAGGAAAGAGCTGATGAATTTAGCTCAAGATCAGAATTCAATCAGCATCTATTTCACCAAATTGAAGACTGTCTGGGAAGAATTGATTAATTTCAGACCCAGCTGCAATTGTGGAAAGTGCACGTGTAGGGGAGTTAAAGAGATGAACAAATATCACCAAATGGAATACATCATGTCTTTCCTTATGGGATTGAATGAGTCTTTTTCTCAGGCCAGGGGACAAATTCTATTGATGGATCCCATGCCACCTATTAACAAGGTTTTCTCACTTATGGTTCAAGAGGAGAATCAAAGAAAGATAAATGCACAGACGGTAGTTAATGAAAATATGTCAGTTGGTGCTTCTGCAGCCTTTTCTGTTCGATCTGAACAAACAGCAGACTACTGGAACCACATGTATTTTCCATTCCATCTCTGTTGATCCTGTTTTTGCCACTAAGGAGGTTTGGATTGTAGACTCGGGAGCAACCAAACATGTTTGTTGTAATGTTGAGGCATTTGTTACCATGAGATCTGTTGAAAATGCCTACATAACTCTGCCAAATCACACCAAAATAAATGTCACTCTGTGTGGTCAAGTCCAGCTAAGTCCAAATTTGATGCCTCATAATGTCTTATACGTGCCACAATTCAAATTCAATTTGCTATCTGTTAGTGCTTTAGCTGTTGATTCTCAACTCATATTGCACTTCTCTCAGGACACATTCAAAATTCTGGAGAACACAACCATGAAGATGATTGGCAAGGGTAGTAAAGTTCAGGGTTTATATGTACTTAATACCAGACTTTTCAATTCAGTTTCGAATAATTTTGTTGCCAATGTATCTACCCATGTGTGGCATAACAGGCTTGGCCACCTATCTTTTAAACGATTAGATGCTTTAAGAGATCATGTTTCTTGTAATGTTTCAAAAATGAGTAGACAACTACCTTGTTACATTTGTCCTATAGCTAAACAGAGACGGCTATCTTTTGAATCTCAGAATAAATTGTCTGATAAACCTTTTGATTTGTTACATGCTGATATATGGGGACCGTATCACATACCTTCACACACAGGCCATAAATATTTCCTGACTCTTGTGGATGACAATTCCAGATTTACATGGGTTTATATGTTGCATCAAAAATCTGAGGCAGAGAATGCTATAATCCGATTTTTCAACATGGTTGCTACTTAATTTGATGCTAAAATTAAGTGTTTCAGATCTGATAATGCACATGAATTGGCTTGTAAAAAGTTTTTTGCTGAAAAGGGAGTTTTGCACCAATTTAGTTGTGTTGAACGGCCGCAACAGAACTCAGTTGTCGAAAGGAAGCATCAGCATTTGTTGAATGTCGCACGAGCTTTGTTTTTCCAGTCCAGGATTCCCATTCTTTACTGGTCAGAGTGTGTTTTAACTGCTGCATATCTCATAAACCGAACTCCCTCTCCTATTTTGAGAAATAACACTCGTTACGAAGTTCTTTATGGCAGACCTGCTGATTACTCTCACATTCGTGTCTTTGGCTGCTTAAGCTTTGCTTCAACCCTGACTGCACATCGAAATAAGTTTCAACCTCGAGCCAGGTTATGTGTGTTTTTGGGATACCCTTCAGGGGTAAAGGGGTTCAAATTACTTGATATTCCCACGAAGCAAATTTTCATTTCCAGAGACGTAATTTTTCATGAAGAAACTTTCCCTTTCCATACCATTGTGCAATCTGACCAATTGCTCGATCCTTTTCCTGACTTTTTATTGTCATCTCCTACTTTATCTACTCCTGTTGATTCTCTTATCAGTCCTCATCATCCTCCAGATAATATTCCAGATCCTATTCCCTTTTCTGATTCTACTAATATCCCTCATTCTCCTAATGCACAGGATCCTGCATTACCTGTTAGCACTGATTCTGTCAGGTCATCAAACTGTGTAGTTAGAAAATCCACAAGATCTTTTAAACCTCCAAAATACCCCCATGACTACCACTGTAATCTGATGTCACATATTGATCAGCACTTATCTCATTCTCAATATCATATTGGCAATTACATTTCTTATCAAAATCTTTCCAGCTCTCACAAACATTTTGTCTTGTCCATTTCCTCAACTTTTGAACCACATTTCTTTCACCAGGCTATTAAACTTCCTCACTAGTGTGAGGCAATGAAACTTGAACTTAAAGCCTTGGAGGACAACAATACTTGGTCCATAGTACACCTACCACCTGGGAAGCACACAGTGGGTTGTAGGTGGATTTACAAAAACAAATTCAGATCTAATCGGTCTCTTGAAAGGCATAAGGCACGCCTTGTTGCCAAGGGATACACTCAGCAAGAGGGCCTTGATTACTTTGACACTTTCTCACCTGTGGCCAAGGCAGTTACTGTAAAGTTGATGCTTACTCTTGCAGCCCACTATGGTTGGTATTTGGTTCAACTTGATGCAAACAACGCTTTTTTGAATGGGGACTTGTTTGAAGAAGTCTATATGGACCTTCCCTTGGGTTATGATTTGCTTAAGCCATCCACACAGGGGGAGAAGTTGGTCTGTCGGTTGCAGAAATCGATTTATGGCCTGAAGCAGGCCTCTAGGCAATGGAATTCTAAATTCACTCAGGCTCTCATACAACATGGTTTCTCTCAGTCAAAACCTGATTATTCTCTCTTTTCAAAAGGTTCAGGACAATCTTTTGTAGCTCTCTTGGTCTATGTAGATGATATTGTGATAACTGGACCAAATATGGAGGTGATCCAGTCCTTGAAAGCTTTCTTGCATTCTCAGTTCAAGCTTAAAGACCTTGGTTCTTTGAAATATTTTTTGGGTATTGAAGTTGCCAGATCTTCTTCAAGCATTGTCATATCACAGAGAAAGTATACCCTCCAGCTTCTTGAAGAAGCTAACTATCTATACTGCAAGCCAGTTGGAAGCCCCATGGATCCTAAAATTGCTCTCAGCCAACATGAGGGTGATCTGCTACCGGATGTTTCTCATTACAGGAGATTGATAGGAAAACTTCTTTATCTGACTTTGTCTCGTCCTGACATTACATTTGCTGTGCACAAATTGAGTCAATATGTCTCTCAACCACGGATGACTCACCTTAAAGCTGTACATCATCTGCTTCGCTACTTAAAGGGCCAACCTGGACAATGCCTCCTCTTTTCCTCACACACTGGCTCGGATCAATCCATTGTTGTGCGAGCATTTTCAGATGCTGATTGGGGGTGCTTGTGTTGATACTATGAAATCAACTACTGGATTTTGTGTCTTCGTTGGGAACTCTTTGGTCTCATGGAAGTCTAAGAAACAGCCCACTATATCTCGTTCTTCAGCAGAAGCCGAATACAGGGCACTTGCCTCAACTGTAAGTGAAATCATCTGGCTTAGACAATTGTTGAAGGACTTTCAAGTTTATACCTTAGCTCCAGCTGCTCTTTACTGTGATAACCAGGCTGCGATACAGATTGCTACCAATCCCCTTTTTCACGAACGAACAAAACACATAGAGGTCGATTGCCATTTCATTCATGAAAAAATTAATGCCGGGATGATCAAATTACTTCCAATCCGTTCCAGACATCAGCCGGCGGATTTGTTCACCAAACTTTTGCCTCCTGCCACACTGTCTCACCTCCTATCCAAGATGCTGGCATAACTTATGCACATCTTGAGGGGGAGTATTAGAACTAATTTTTAGTTTTATTATTGTAATTAGTGAGTTAGTTAGTTCTTGGTTATTTTCTGTTTTACTTACTTTCCAGCTGGAGTTTGTTATGCCAGCTAGGATTATTCTTCCCACCTTACTTTTCACTTCCCTCTATTTAGTTGGAAAGTGCTGTATTCCTTTCTCAAGCAATATAGAAATAATTTCTCTCAAAAAGGTGTTTCCCCCTTTGTTTCAATATGATCTTCGCCGCTTTAATCCTGGCAGTCTTGATCATCGCTTGAACACTATGCATCTCGATTTTCAGCTGAATGCGCAATTGCTTCCTTTCCTCCCTCGAATATGAGGAGACGTCGTGGGTTATCATTGGAACTTCCTGGAATGGGTCAGGAGAAAGCGGAGGTGGATTGCTCTGGTTATCCATTCCAAAGGTTGCAAATGCATGTGCGATAGGGCAGAGGAATGGGCTTAGATGGATTGATCCAGTTATCCGTTCCAAAGTGGGCAAATTCACGTGCAATAGGACGGAGAAACGTGCAACTTCAACAGTTCGATACGGCGGAGGAATGAGTTCAGAGCGAAGGAAGTAGGAATAATTTTTTTGAAAGTGTTAGTTATTGCGGCAAAACTGATTTCCGTTGGAATTAATTTGCATGTGGGCTCCCAAACATTAACCTCATAAGCAATTAGGTCCTCGTTCTTATATTTTTAGCAATCTGTTGCGGGTTTATTTTATTTTATGCTTAAAATATGGGTTGTTATATCTAAATTAGTTACTGTGCCCATGTTTGGTAAAAATTAAAATTTAGATTATTTAAGTCAAAATTAACAATCAATTTTAACCACATATTTCATGAACTAGGTGCAAGCAACGTGCAATGCACGTTTGCCTAGTTTATATTCAATAGTTTTGTTTAAGAATTAATTTGTTATTAATAAAGATGTAATTTTTTTGGTTAATTAAATAATTACTGATGTAATGTTTATGTAATT